>MU894812.1:0-10360 GCA_036418205.1 Ostertagia ostertagi
GGCTAAATGCGGTTCTTTCTACCAACTCTCCGCATCGGTAAGGGAAACGCTCACCGGCGGCACGGACGCGAGCGCGGCTGGTGACATGAAAGTGACGTCGCAGCTGCGGCAAACCGGAAGGAAGGACAACCAGTGGCTAGCGACGCTGCCACTTTGCTCAACTGGGTTTCTGGCACTATACCAACTTGTTCAATAAGTTATGCCGCTAGCGAATGATTCTGCTACGCGAAGGCACAAGGAATTGGATTTTTCTGAAAATGTAGTAGTCGAGACTTTTATGTGTAAGCTCTTACCATTAGGGGTCTACATTAGGGGTACACAGTCAAGGTGGAGTTGATTAACAAGTTCTCCAAACTCGATCTCTACTTACCTCTACTTATCATCACAGTGAAAAAAGAGCACGATCAATGTTCGGAGCACTCATTTATTGATAGTAGAGCCGGCCTTTGCTTGTGCCCTGGCCGCCACAGTGACGTCACCAACACGCGTACGCGTGCGCGCCGCAGCTGAGCTTTTCCATGGAGCCTTGGTAACCAGGGCGAACCGATCGAGTATTCGTCGACGAATCGTCGAGAATTTTCACCTGTTCAGTCACGCTCTCCCGCGCAGTCATTCACTCTCGCCACGCGCGAGCCGTCTGTGCTCTCCCGCGTACATTCACTCTCTCACATATGCACAGACATTGTATAAAAACCAACGATGGGAAGCGCCCCAACTGAACCAGGGGTAAAATTGGTCAGAATCGTTTGTTATATAACATGTAAGCGTCAGTGATGGGAAGTAGAAGCATGAAATCCATAAGAAAATCTCTGATAACCATGATTTCCCTAATGGACAGAAATAAATCCTCTCTAAGGTCTTATTTGTAGCGATCACTTCATCCTTGCTCATCCTTGCTCATCCATCTAATCTAAGCCAAGTCATCTGAACATGACTAAGTAAAGCTTGAAATGGATCATAGGATCCAAGTAATTACGAGGGATTTGCTGATGCAACGCAGACTCGTGCCACCGCTGAGTCAGCAAAACAAGACACTCATTTATTCGGAATAAACACCTCTGATTCAACGCTGCTGCAGGAAAAGGATTACTCTTGCAGAGGAAGGAAACGGACTCTCCAACAGCAAATAAAAATCCACGAAACATTCGAAAGAGGGACAGAGTGAACAGGATCAACATTGTTTCTACTACCATATTCTGCTTGTTTTGAAGGCAAAGTTCGGGCTCAGACCCACCTTAGAAAGCCCTTACCAATGCTATAAGTGCTGGGCACCTAAGTCAAAATTAGCGCCACCTTTCTACATCGAAACCGTCACCAGGACCCTAGGCGCCATGAACTTTAACAGACTCCACCAAACTTAACATGGTCCGCCCACCGATTCGATGTCTTGTCTGCGTCGCACGTTGATCTGCTATGCTCTGCTCTTCTCGGAATTCTCTACCAGCCTCTGCGCCACACTATTAACTGACTCCTGCCTGTTTTTAAAGGAAGTGGTCACGATAATTTTCATGGGAACGATAAGGAAGCTATGTATTGGAGTGGATAGAGGTCCTGCCCAGTGTTACAACACGTGAAAGTTTCAGTGGCAGTGGCGCCTTATCAACGGAGTGATAAGGCGCCGAAATCCACTTCCGTTCAGCAAAAACCAAGACTTATCGATGTGGAAAGGGGTGCGATAAGAGCGTGCTAGATATGATACCGTTATCGTTATCCCCCGTCCCGCATTTTTCATTCTGGAGTGCACCTCAAGCAGCCGCACCTTCTTATCTCATCGTATCATATCTTCCATGGGCTTACACTCGTCCAACAATTACTGCCTCACACCTTATCGATTGATAACGCGAGGGTAGCAAATCCAGCGTGGAAGCCAGCGTGACCGCTTCCTTTAAACAGCACAACCAATGAGCAACAACACTCATATTTCCTATGTATTTCAGGAATTTTCTTCCCTGTTTTCTCCATTGGCAGTCCACCTCTCATCCTTACAGTCGATATCTCGAAGTCAGATTAGGCGTGGCTATGGATTTGACGTGGCCGTTACCGCACTTGATAAAGCCGTGTGTGATAGGCTGTTTCTAACATACTCGTTGGATATCAGCAAAGCATGCTGGAAGCAGCTTATCCGCGCAACTTCCATCAAGTGCGACGTCTTACCACGACATATAGACACGCCTAATCTGACTTCGAGATATGGTAAGATACTTTCACATTTCAGTGGGATCAACCCATCAATGTAATCCTGATTCTTGTTTTTAAAGGCAAGATCGGGATAAAATAGGTGTCTAAAAGCGTTTAGTTATGAGCTGAGCAGGGTCGTGCCAAAAGAGAAGGGGAAAGCCCACAAAAAAAAGAATTCACTGGATTAACGTACGCTGCATCAGAGAAATCCCCTACTTCAGCCGCCATTCACCTGGAGAGAGCAAGGACGAGTTCACGACAACCCAACTCTAGTGTGCTCTCAGGGTGCCAATGCCACTTGGGTCGCAATGGGAACTGGTGCTCAGACGCGCCGCCAGTCCGCTTTCAGAGCAGCGCATTGTCTTAAAGGCACAACCCAGGCAGAGGTCGTGTGAACTCTTCTCTTCGGTCAGAAGTATAGAACCCTAGGGGACAATCACAAATGTGGCGTTCACGTGCACGGAATTCGACCGACAAGAACGCTTTGGGCTTGCAAAGTAAGCTGCTCGAGCTGCAGCGAACGAGCTCTCTTATCAGGCCGTTGTCTGGTGCTCTCTCATCTGATGCGCTCTCTCGCCCCATACTCTCCTCTTCGCGCTTAGTCTCTCGTTCCTTTAGCACAGCCAATTAGGAAGGTGAGTGAGCCCTCAACCTGAGCGTTTTCGACGGATTCTTTTCCTTTTTTCTTCACTGCCGGCCCACTTGGCACCGATACATTCACATTCGTGTGCAAGAGCCACACCAGTGCGATCCTGGGGCATGCCTTTAAGAAAATGAGCGGTGGCTGCTGTACGAAGGGCGTAGGAGCCGCGGATCGGACGAGTCTTGCGTCTTCGTTGCGCACTTTGAAGTGACAAAGGGGGCGCGACATCAACGCTTGTGCCGCCTGTCTACTAACTCCGGGATGGGACAGGCGAGCGCGCTCAATCCGGGAGTGTGCCTTCAAAGAGCAAAACACGAAGTGTGTATGCTTTCCCTTTATTTTGCAAGATGCCGTTCAGTTGTACTTTCTTGATCACTAGAATTACTTTACAATTTTTATTTTGAAATCTCAATACCGAAAGAAAGTCAAAAGAGATCCCTTGGAATATAGGATAAAAGCGCAGTGTAACAACTGTCTTCAGGGAACGCTTCGCCTTTTCTTACTACTAATGGTGGAAGTGTGGCGGTTTTTGAGTAGGATACGGCTCGTAAAACGACCTGCGGGTGTAGTGATGCTGATATACAAGTCATTTTATGTGACCGACCAAATCTGGCAGTAAACAATAAATTCGGGACCTAGGAAGGCTCAGTTGACTTGAGCAAGATTCAATTCTGGATCTGACCCTCGGCCAGTGCTCGTGGTAAGCGATGCAAGCACACACCTTCGATCAAGACTTGAGATTGGATTTACGCGTTTGCGGTTCTGTGACGCGTGTTATGCGCTTTAGGCCGCGTGGGACGGGTTGGCACAATTTCGCGCCACATCCACGCGGTTCGTAAAAAACGCGTGTTCGTACACGCCATATGGCCGATGTCAGACTTTGCGAATCGCGCGATTCGCTAGCGTCCGCGGTCGCGTTGCGGTACCAGCCAATTGAGTGATTCACTGGCCGCGACGCGACCGCAGACGCTAGCGAATCGCGCGATTCGCAAAGTCTGACATCGGCCATAGCGAAAAAGAGAGCGATACTTCACCACCTAGGCACATATATTCCCGGTTCTCGGTTGACGGCTTGTTTAGACTCATGTTGGACCGCTGTTTTAACCTACGACGCCATTAGGCGTTTTCAATAAAAAAAATGATGCTTGGATTTGATCAATTTCTTCATGCATTCGCTTCCTGTCGGAATCGTAGAAATTCTCAAGATTCAATAACGCAGAAGAAAATATTCCTTCTAATTTCCCTAGCGTTTGCAAAGTAACGAAATTCCTAAAGTCTATGAAATTCGTCCGCATTATGCTCAAAAATTCTGCCAAAGTTCGAAGGACAAAACAAAGAAAAGAAACTGACCGAAAAACGGAACACATGGAGGATTGATGGACTGAATACGCTTCTGCATCTCTATGTAACGAGGTTCACAGAGTTTCGCAAAACGGTCGTATGTCTTCACCTTCTCATGGTCGAGACGCTGAAAATTTCAAATCTTCCAGTAGATTCAAAAGAATTGGATAATTTAATTCTTGAGAAAATAAGGCACTGAGCTTATTACCACCTCTATTCAGAAGTTTTGCGCTAGGGACAATGCAGCCGGGGCAGCCTGCGGTCTGCCGACCGCATGAGACGTAGGAGGCCATCTCCTGGCAACAGATACTAAGCCTTTGTTTCCCCTTCATTTTTTTCGAAAATCTTGCTTCTTGATCACGTGCTAAGTTATATTCTTTTCAATTTCCTTGATGAATTTCCTTGAGACTCGACCGCAATCCACACCCCCGGCGAAACCGTAAAAGTTGCGGTCTCCAAGGGTTTAAGCCAATGTTCCCGAAGATATCCATGATTCCATCGCCACTCATAAATGCATTGGCCTGAATCTAATGGTTCACGAATAAAGCACGAAATCGTACAAAAAATCGCCTCAGTAATCATGAACAATTGAAAAAACAGAGACTACACACGTCCAATTTCCGCCATACCATCGTCACAATACGCTGGCCGCTGAGTGGTCTCACTTGGTCCAATGTGCTCATCACAGGAACTCTTTTAGCCTTCGACCATTTTGGCCTAATATCTGTTACACTTCTCCTTACCTTCTTATCGATTCACTTGCCTCTGTTTCCCGAAATCGAACGTTCATTAAGATTCTCAATCCCCGCCTGATTCATGTCCCCAAACACTTTGTTTCCATTGCGCTCCTTATGCGCCTGACCTACCTCGAGCGTCGCACCTTAAATGGGTTTTTTTTGTAACTTTATTCTCTTCGGGAACCTGAATTTCGTGCAGGAACGTCCGTATTAGCTCTATGATTATACATGACATATTTAATGAAAAGAATGCACAGAATTCCCTTAAGATTCCCCGGATATAAAAAAGCGCTAGCCATACCAGAACTATAGAGTGCTAAAGACCACTGAACATAAGGCGGAAAGCGGCTTCAATGGCGTCAGTGCTGAGCGACGTTTGGTAGGACAGCTTCCTTAGCGCGCTGAACGGTGGATGGAGACCACCTTCCGACAAAATTCCTCAACGACGCGAAAGCATTGCCAAAACTGTTCGGCCTCTCAGTCATTGTGTTCAATGCCTTTGATAAAGATTTCCAAACTGAGTTTTTACACCCTGAAAATTTTATTTTTCAAAGTGTACACAAGGAATTTCTGAGCTCATAGTGTGGTTCGATTCCGTCGTTTTCTGGCGATCCACTTCGCATATCTACTTCCATTAAAAAAATAATTACATCCCATGATTGTTGAATGTGAAGTTAAAGCCGGTACTTCCAGGATTCGAAAATTAACGTGAAATCTTACAGATCGCCTCAAAACAGCCCTGCTCGGCAAATTGAGCGCTATAAATCAGTGTGTGCGCTGTCAAATTTGTAGTTCATTGCTGAGACCAGTTGTTCTTGTTATGAATAATATAATACTTTTGGCGCTCATGTCCTTGAAGTGGGGCATTCAAAACAGGGCCGATGGTAGGTGAGACTAGGACTAAGCCCAGCAAAGGGGAGAAACGCCAGGGAGAACACAAATTGCTCACATGCTCCCAGGATCCCTTCTCCTTCCTAGGCTTAGTCCCAAGCACAGTAATGGCTCACTCACTTGGATGCCCCCCCCCCCACTCCCGAGGCAAGAGCGCCATACGTTTTTTTTTTGAGAAAAAAAATTATCAGGAAATCGCTTATGACAAAAAAATCGGGGCGAACAGGAAGGTAAGGATATTCCCTGGGAATGTAGGCAGTCTTACGTATGGAATTTCAGATGAAGAATTTATAAAACTAACCTCCCAGCACCAGGTAAGCCGATGAACACATGCTGAATTGAGAGCAGACTGGAAAGCTACAAGTCCTGTGAAATTGTGAAGCTCTTCGAACACTGACATAACCTGAACAAGGATTATCATCATTGCTGGCTCAGTCCGTTCATCTGTTTTCAATTTGAGATGATTCCTTCACATATTTTATCTTATCAATATTTATTATAGTTTACCGACTCCACAGATCAGTGAGGCTAGTTGTAACTTCACCGTCCTTTGAAAGAAAAACCCTCACTAAAATTGGTGGAGTTACAGCGGTCTATAACGAAATCGTGAATGCCTTGACCCAAAAATGAAAAACGAAGCAATGCAAGCCGAAGATGAAGCTCTTAAAATTCCTAAAGCTGCCAAATCTCCATGCGTTTTCTTGCTGTGTCGGATAAAGCCAATCAAAGAAAATGTATTAATGCGGGCAAGAGGTCTTGATTGCAGCGCTGCGCAGAAACCAGGCAACCGTACACGCGGTTGAGCGATTCTTAAATTCGTCAGGACCGGTACTGTTTCCTGCGACCCACACAACGATACGATTATTGACTGTAGAAAATTGTTGAAAATACATATGAAATGCGCACCTCTAGGACACGAGCAACAGGGAGCCACCCGTTCTTCCAGCGATTCCGTCTCAACGATAGACCGTGACACCCAGTATGTTAGCTGAAATTGTGAGCATTACTGATTACTGTAATTGATTTTGACGTAGCACAGTCTCCAGTGAAAGGTGGCCTTCACTCCACTCGGCATTTAATCTTTTACCAGAACACATGAACGTGAGTGCAAGGCCAACCTAGACTCAACGTGGTCCTTTGTTAGATCAAAGCGCAGTATTACGTATATGCTGGGCAAGGGTTTGTCTGGGCCGACGCTCGAGTTTCATGATAACACTATATGAGAACACCCTTTCGGAGGGGGCATTCTAATAATGCTTCTAAAAGCGCTACGCTACTTCGCGATGGGAACTGAGTGCTCATCTTTTGAATTCTCGGTATTTTCCGTGCCTTCCTGACAGGACGTCAGAAGCGCTAGAGGGGAGGAGGCGGTTGATTGGATAGTTCCACAGACGCTCACAATGTGTGGCAAGCAGGGAAATTTTGGCTCTTATCGAAGACGTAAAACAACGCGAACGTCGAATAATAAATAAATAAATAAATAAATAAGTAAAAGTAAGAGCGAAATCAAGAAAAGAAGCATGACAACAAAAGCGGAAAATTTCAAGGAGAATCCACAGAACAGCCTTCTACTCGGGTTATAAAAAAAATCCACATGTGTCCAGAATAATATAGACTTTATTTATCATAATGCATGGCAGAAATAGCCTCAAAGCCTCCTCAAAAGGCCTTCATCATGAAATTAGTCGAACTCACCAATGTCGAATGATCCGTGAGCTTCAATAATTGAGGACTCCTGCGATATTTGTCGTGCTTTGTCCACGCTGCACCGACCAACTCGATCGGTTTTATAGCTCGATAAAGATCGAAGTGAAGAAGGGTTAACTGTAAAAAAATCCCGATTTTTTTCCACTGCAAAAAGATCCTTGCTGAGCGGTAGACATGCCTCGCCAGACAGTGGGCGCCGAATATGGAGCGACACGATATTAGACGAGGGACATGGCGATACGAGCGAGACGCAAGACATCATTGCACCGCAAATGGAAAGGTGCTACTTGGGAATGTGTAAACACAAGCCTAAAAACATTCACGAAGGAGGGGGGAACGACTAAATTTGATAAATGCAGAGTATGAAATAAGAAATCATGAGCAAGGTTGAACCTCGTCTTGACCGATTTTGAAAAATAGAGGAACCTCCTCCCACCACAACCTCACCATTATGCCAGCTTCTACAGTATATACAGCGTATTTTTCGAAGGGCTTCCCAACGATAGCCACATTTTCTTCCTAAATGACCGTCAAAAGCGGGCAGGGATGCAGTAACAGTCTATGGAGCGAGCGATGGCTTCAATTTTTCTTATTTTCACGCGTCCTCGAAGAAAAAAAAACGTCTAAGCGACTCTCTCGTTCACAGCAGTTGCTTCAGCCTTTACCAAACACACTTACAAGGGGGACTTCAGGGCAAGCATTTTGGAAACGGTTTTTTCTTGCATATTGTAGGGACGCATGTATGGACCACAAAACCGTGTTTCGTTTTCGCTGAACGGTTTTAGTAGTATCAAAAAAGTGGTGAATGATACCCTCGATGGTTCGGTCCCCGCGGCGACTAAATTTTGCAATCAAGGTTGGCGGCCACTTGGTGGCTTCAAAATGGTCCTGACGATGAATTTGACATCTGATTTTGATATTTAGCGCGATTTGGCACCAAACCGTAGGCGCCAACCCAAATGCAAAATTTAGTCGCCACGGGGGATCGAACCCTTAACAGTACCTTATGCTTCTTTTTTGGTACTGCTAAAACCGTTCAGCGAAAATGAAACATGGTTTTGTGTTCCCTACATGCGTCCCTACAATATGCAAGAAACCGTTTTGAAAAAGCGTGGCTTGCCCTGAAAGACCTCCCTTGTTAGTTGTGCAGTGATCAAGGAAAAAAATCATGAGAAACGCGCTCCAGAACACGGAAATGGACCGGCCTTATTCGTATAGTTGATTTCGCACTGATGGTGGATTCTATCGGTCATGCGCCTTTCAGTGCATGCTTCTCTGCGTCAAATGGCTAGAACAGACGGCGAAGCGGACAGCGACAGGGAATTACTGCTAGAGGGAAGGGGGCGAGCTACACTTGGCGGTGACCGCGCACCGTCCGCGGCCGAAAGAAGGTTCCGAATACCTCTTAACTAGGCATATTACCCCTTCGTCAACCCCGTCCTTATCGTGGAATCCTCCATCTTCAATAACATCAAATACGACCCTCTTCGAAATTCGTAGATGAGACTCCCTCGCCTGGCTCGACAACGTGGAAGGTACAATATCAGGTCAGGAGGATTGAAAAAAAGGTCTTGCTGCAAAGGTCTGAGTCTAACTTGTCATCCGTACTCCGGAACATATCTTGTCGCACAGTTTAGAAACATATTCGCACCTGTCTGCCAATCTCCAGTGGATGCAACGTCAGAAGATCGTAATTGGCCACATCTCCTTGTTTGGCAGCATGCCAAACAGGCTAAAACTGCCATGATTAAAACAGATACCTAACATTTGGGAAAAAGAAAACTTGTACCTCCGGTTTCTTAGGCTGGAACGCATTCGTATCCTCAAAATCAAACGCGGTATTCACATGACCCTCAGATTCCTGCTTGTTTCTGTTTCTTTTCTATCAACGTCTGAAAAGTAGGAAAAGCTCGTCCAATACAAAATTCTCCTTGACCTAAATGAATAAAAAAACCCACTATTATATTTTTGCAAAACTTCTTGTGCTGGTTGGTCAATTTCTGGTCACAAGAAGTCTGAAGAAATCGTTCGAGAGCCTCCAGAAGAGTTGAGTCATTCTCAAAATCGTACCAGTGGTTCTTCACCCACTGATGTAGAACGCTCAAAACCCTAAAACAGAATGGATTCTCAAATTCAACTACCTCTATGGGGGGGGGACAAAAACATACAAAGAAAACACTGATGTGATCGGGCATATGCCTCACTCAGGATGCTTAGTAATTAAAAATAAAAAAGAAGGGTAGGCTAATTCTAGTGCACCTCCTCTGTATCGGTCGCTCGTATTCCTTTCGAAATCGTTGATAGCTCTGTTCACTGTACGCGGAAAACATCAGACCTCCTGAAAGCCCATGAGACTGTACTGTATCGTAACGTCCAGCCAATGGACCGCCTCTGGAAATGGGTAGCTTATTTTATTTCAGTAATCAAAACTCTGTTACGTTACAATTATTATGACAAAAAAACGAACCTCATTTCCTGATTCTGAAGCAATTTGTTGGGTATCGGTACATTGAACCGTTCAATGAGCATCTCCAGCAATTCGCTAGGTGTACAGAACGAGCGATACGAAATTAGGAATGTTTGAAACGTATTATTGTCCGTGTACCGTGAAAAAAACCATCTTCATGATTAATAATATTTAGAACTAAAATAAAGAATTAGTTCATTCATGCACAATTCCATTAATGAATCTGGAATTTGTGTCTTCCAGATTTATAGCTTGCTTATGCATAAAATGAAGAAAACAAACGTCTACTGAAATTTGAACGGCTCCTTACGTGAGCAGAAAGAATGACAAGCGCTGGGCAGCTTTAACTCCAAAAGGACACCCTCCAAAGGTCAAAACTAAATTTTTGGGTTTGAA
>MU894818.1:0-11505 GCA_036418205.1 Ostertagia ostertagi
CGTAGTGGCGTTTGAATGCGATGTGGCCTATACAATGACTTGCGGGGCCAGCCGATGTACAAGTCAGTGTTTTTATCCTCCCAGACAAGTCTGGTACCAATTAACCGACCCGGAGGGATGGAAGGCTTGGTTGGCCCGGGCGACTCACGACCCAGGATTTGATCCCCGGACCGCTCGCGTGGTAAGCGTGCCACTTGCCACTACACCACTTCCGCCCAATTCTTTAGAATATACCACTGAAAGTGAAGAACCGGCAACAGTCAAGGCGATGTGGTAACAAGTTTTATCGCTTGTCACGTGCACGGTGCGGGATCAGACCCCGGCTTATATTCGACTAGCCCTTCATTAGTAGGGTCAGTTTTTGTATTAAAAAATCTGTCTGAGAATGTCGGCAGTCTGATATGTACATTTCTCGCCTCCCCCCAATTCACGTCGGTCAAAACGTATTTGGTTTTCACTATGATTTTATATAGAAGCAGAGTGCGTGGCGCAAACATACAGTAGCGGTCAAAAGTGTTCGCCGAAACGATTTTCAGTGCATTATTTTTTCTCGCTTGAGCAACGTCCTTCCAAAGATTGATATACTATGTTTTCTAGTGTTTTTGCGTGCTGAAAGCTAGGTACGCATACCATGAAAAGCTGAGTTGGAATGAAATGGTGCCCCGGTAGCGCACTTGCCCGGAAAGCGAGAGGTGCGGGTTCTAGTCCCGCCTGGGGCGAAAGTTTTGTTCACAACCCAGCATTCTTGTGAAACATTCATTATATTCTATGTCCTCCATGTCTGTTCAAGATATACTATGTTTTTTTTGTGTTTTTATACGCTCAAGTCTTAAAAAATCAGGATCCAAAAAAATTTCGAGGTCACCATTGATTTTTTCTGACAAAAAAGAGAAGCACGAAAAACCGTTTCGGCGATCACTTTTGACCGCTACTGTAAGTTCTATACATTGCCTAATGCTTTAGGCGTTTTCTCTCAGAAAGTCATCATGAGCATTCTCGATGGGACCCTGTCCAGCGATTTTCTCACCAAGTGAATCTTCACTTTCTCACCTAACGATATTTTCAATGGTCCGAGGTAAGGATTGACGGTGAAGATGTGTACGAGTTTCAACGACGAGAAAATGTTGGCAGTGGCGAACACACATTCGCTGACCAGCGTCGGATCCCATGCGTCCCAGTCCTTCCTTAAAACCAGGCTTCATAGCATTTGAACTCAAAGAGAGTATCAAAATGGACGATACCTTTGAAGAAAGCGCCCAATATGCTGCGTTCGTGGGTCCTTCATCTCCTGATTGACCTGTAAATAAGTGCTACCTTGCTGAGGCATGCATAAAGGGATGAGATCTGGCACACTGCACAGCAACACGAGGAAAACAAGAACTTTGAATGCACATAAAAGTAAAAAAATAGGACCTGATAATAGGCAACAGTTCGCAGAGCCAGCGTGGAGAGGTAGAGTGAGTTCGTGATAAAGTCGAGAATGTTCCATAAGTTGTGACAGTAGTCGTGGAGGCCGCAGTCCCACAACTGCTTGATCTCTACCCATATTAAACCTGAAATGTGAGTTCCTTGAAGCAGTGGTATCGCTACGTTCGTAAGCCGTTTTCATGTTGTGACAATTCGTAGCTGGGGTCAACCGTGCATTGCTCAGTTCTCCCACATAGGAGTCGTATTTGAGTTTTCTGGAAAGAGGGTCGTTTATGGTTGGTGAAAGGCCAAAAGGGGAAAAAAGGGGGTCAGCTTTGAGATAGGGGTGGTGGAGCGGGAGATATTGATCGTTTATGTTGGGTTTTTCACCGGAAACCTCATGAAAAAAAAGCGTAAAATGTAAAATTGGTGGATTTGCTGCTGCTTCATCAGATATTTACCCCTTACGCTATTCCTCCTCCCGCTCGACAATTCGGAGGGAAAAATGGGCGGAAACTGGACTGTCAAGTGCTCTCAGATCTAAATATTATACTACCCCCTAAAGCTATGGTGGTGGTGAGGGAACCGATTGACTGCTCGTAGCGGTGATCGGCTGCCCCCCACCAGTGCGGAGTCAGACCGTAAGCAAACCAGCCCTTTTGGCGCTTCGGCTGGGACCGTATGCTGAATGTTGGGGAGGGGATGGAGTCCCCGACGGTGGACGGACCACTTCAACTCGGTCCTTAGAACCGCCACAATTTGGTGCTTACCTCAGAACTAAGCCTTAAAGAGAGGACGGGTCCGTCCCCTCTCCAAGGCTTAGTCCTGGGGTGAGCAAACCAGCCCTTCTGGCGGAGCTGCTGGACCAGCTGCACCACTTGCGTCAGTACTCTCCTATCGTACCAACCGAGTTGAAGTAAACCGTCGACCGTTGGGGACCCCATCCCCTCCCCAACATTCAGCATGCGCGGGCATACTGTCGCCATCCAAAACGTGGGAAGGAGGGCTGGTTTGCTACCGGGGTACGGCCGGGCGTCGGATGGGGCCGTTGGGGGGAAAGTTGTTAGTGCGAGGGCGCGAATTCGCGCACATCTATGTGGCGTTTCCTGGTAGCGGACGAGGCGCGGAGTGGGCGAAAATTCTGAGGCTATAGGTCTGCAGTACGGCACGCGCTGCGCACATAGAAGCTGAGGGCCGTACGGTTCTAGTATGCGATGCCTCTGGATCAGCACTGTTGTAGTGACCCAGCTAGAGATCTATACAACCAGCTTACTGTCCCCGCATGTTTAGAGCACAGAACCGACAATACATACCAAGAACCCAAATAGTGATGGCCATTTCCACAGGTGTGGGAGACGGTCCTCGGCCTTCTTTTCTCGAAGGCGCATTTTCTTCACGAAACATGTTGTCGACGCGGTCGTCGATTCGTTGGCTAGCCATGATAAGAAGCGCTGAAAAAAAATAAAGAAGCATTTGTACGGCAGTTGTAACGCCGATGACACCGTGAAAGAAACTCACCGAGGAAGACGATGTAGCTGGCGGAATGCGAAAGGAATTTCACGAAAGGCTTACGGGTAAACTGAGCGATCGCCGATTTGGGCGCGAGTAAATATGAAATTGAAAGAATCGGAAATGCCAGCCCAACGGCTGCGATCAGAAGGCACTGAAATAATGGAAATGTGTTTGCATAATGGAACTGCCATGTGGGTGAGTGGAAGGGCTTTGAACTAGCAGTTGAGTCGCTCAGTTGGCTTTATGGTATGTTTGCCGAGAGGAGAGAGAATGAATTTTGAACTTGTTCGTGTCCCGGGCTTATCTGGCTTGGAAAAGAATGTTCAGGATAATGGCACACACAAAATATCAAAGCGTAAGACATGATAAAAAATTCAAAATTCAGGCGAGAGGAGTTGTTCTTAGAATGCGCCACGCAGTCGTCTTTCAATTGGAATCGCTGTGCGATCTAGATGAGTGTCCAGATTTTAATAGAATGACGTGGAGGGCCAACCGATATGCGGGTCAGTTTTTACCTTGGACCCATTGCCGATTGACTGAACTTGCTGGGACGGAAAAATCGTTTTGACCTGGGCGGAACACAAATTAGATACCGACTTGAGCCATGAGCTTGTAAATCAAAGGAAAGAACAACGGGCGGAATAAATGCTTGAATGAGGTTTGGAACTAACCTTGAAGACAAATGTTCATATTTCGAAACCCGGGCAATCCTTCATACCAAAGACCGGACAGCAGCTGTTGACAGTTCGGGTGAGCGACAAACTGAAACAATTCTGATTGGTGGACAAGCTCCAAAATACGATATTTTCGGCTATTTCTCGTGTGAGTGGACGTACCCTCTTCTGCCGTAATTTGATTGCGAGCTTCAATCGGGCTAGCTGCTCCGTCGTTGGAGTGCCTCTTGTTGTCACCTGAAAGAGTGAGTTGAATCGAGGCATTCTGAGCCAGGACTTTAAACCCTTTTCTCTTAGGAGAGTCTAGTCTAATTCCCAATATTATTGGAGTCTTACAGGCACTGTTCGGTGCCTTACCTTTTTGGACAGGATCATGTGCTCGAAATTCCGTGAAAAAATCACGGAAATGTTTGAATTTGAGGTGTGTTTATAAAGTGTCATGCTATTCTACTAAGCCTTCTCATATTCGTAGGCAAGCTCAAATTAGACGAGCTTTGGCGGTGAAAAGCTCTGTTGGGTGGTGACGCGACTTTCTTCAAGTGTATCCCATGGATTTACGATCATTCTCACATCGCCTCGTGAGATAGAAGCTAGAAGTTGTTAGGTGCCAAAATAGCTCCCGCCTAAGTCGCACCGTTGGTCGATCAGCAAAAATCATCTGGGTAGCATACTCATATAAATCATTTTTAAATTAAAATGTTGTCTATCTTGTTTGAACAGTTCACGATAAAAATGCGGGACACGTTATCCAGGGCGGACGAGGGTGCCTTTCATGGGCTGCCCACCTAGAATTCCACACTGGAGCATTTTAGCGGCCTTCTCAACATGAACTACTTCATTGGAGGCTCAGGTCAGGATTAGGCGAGTAAGAGGACGTATACTATGGCTGGGTCTATACAACACACAGAGTGACTCTATGTTTGCAGACCCAGCCAGCATTTAGGACGAAACTTGAACTCGGAACTCGAAACCGCGTGGAAATCCCGCCTCCACCCCAGCGTTTAGGACGACGTGAAGTATTTATGACAGGCCCACCGCGGAAGATGGTGCACGGCTGCCATTTAGCGTAAAATCAGCAGGGTTGATTGCCGTATCAACAATTATCACTGAGCCAAGCAATGGTTGGCATGTCCGGAAAAGTCGTCCGGACATGCCCTTCTCCTAACCCAGCCTCCTTCGACGCTGTTGAAGAAAGGAGTTGTATTTTCTGCCTCCTTGATGGCTTCTTCACGCTTGTTCTTCGCTGGCGTTCCACTTCGCACCTCTGTACTCACCTTCAAGCGCAAAAATGTCCAAATCCGTGCCTTTAGAGCCACAAGCCGAATCGAGAATGATGATACTGCCAGTGCGCAATGGCACATAATCTAATAAGACGGTCGTTAACGCCTGGGTCACTCGAAAATTTCAGCGATGGTTAGCGCCCTCCCCCAGAATCGCAAGAAATCTTGAAAAGTTCGTTACAAGCACGAACCTCTTCCCAGGCAGTTGTCGTATGATTGAGCACAATCTCGAGCTCTTTCGACCCTCGCACTTGATCCAACATATTCACCGAGAACTTCTGACATTTTTGAGAAAGCTCCTGAATTTGTCGATTAATTGCATTCTGGAGGATAATTTGTTAGCATTCTACAATTATTCAAAAAGAAGAAAATTGAATGTATTTTTTAAGCTTCCCTTCATACCTGATATTCGCTACGAAACTCGTTCTCGATGTAAGAAAGGCGCCTCAGCTCCCACGACAGCTCGAACGCATAGAGAATCGGGTCCTTGGCCGAGAGGCAGATGAGCGACGGTGACGCCAGAGCCCGATAGGCGTTGATGCGAGATCGCGACAGTCGCAGCGAATCCTCCTCACGAATCTGTCAATTTATAACTTACTTGCATGTTTTTCTCAAACTGTTAGGATAATTTTAGGAAAAACTGGAGCTTCTCATGGACACTACTGAAGTGCCACTGACTTAGCTTTCAAAATTAACTAGGAAAAAAATGCCAAGAGTTCAGAATGTGATCTAATGGAATCAATCTTCCAACCCTTTCGGAAAGACACTTGCTAGTGATTAGTGCTAGGAATCCGTCCCTTAGGACGCTGTGATTGCTCACTAGGTGCTCGATGACTAAAAAATTAGACACTGGAAACAGGTGTATAAGTGGTACAGATTCCCCAGGACGGTGACACGGCAAACCAGTCCGTAAATTGCTTCAGTCCGAGTTGCGATACAAATTCATCCACTATCTTAGCCATATTGTCACCATGTCATGTTCGGGGTGAAGGTGATAATGACAGCCATTCAGCCTTGATGAATTCCAATTTAGGTGCGCCATGCTTTCACTTCAGTTCAGAATCGTAATGGCTTGAATGTGGTTTGTTCGATTCAATGACTGGGACTGAGGGTCAGCCTTACGTTGGTATAAGTTCCAACGAGGGGGGGGTTGTATTTGATCCATGAGGTGGGAAGGGTCGTAACCGCGGTGATCAGCAGGGGAAATCGATATCGACTTTGAAATGCATCGGCGAATTAGAAGCACAGCGCAGGCGCGGCGCACACCATGGCAGGGATTATTGGTGCAGAGCATTCCAAATTCGAGTCATCAATAAAAAATTGTTCCCAATTTTCCCGAATTCTCCCACGTCCATATGTAATGTCAACGTTTCCATACACACCAGGGAGGTTGTATCAGGCCCCCAAAAAGGAGGGCGTTGTAAAAATTTTTCAAAAATTGCCACCGGTAGAGTTGACCCTACTTGGAGGGATCAGCCTATGAGTGTCATGAAACTAGGAAGATGTAGTTGGCTTGGAATTGTTTGACCTTGAATTTCACCCTCAACCGTAGACGTGCTATGGGGTCACTTGTCCTATCACCAACCACACACTCCCTTCTCAAACAAGGCTGAAATGTGTTCTTGTCTAGCTGGAACAAAGCTGAAATGATTTGTTCTGAATGCAACTAACGCCCAGGTTGTTCATCTGAACCGGCGAAATATTTTTTTCCATGTGTATTAATGCCCCACTACAATTACTTCCAGTACATGACATTTTCTTTTGAAGTAAAACCCGTTTCCGAGAAACCCCTTGGAGTTGCTACATCACGGTGCGTTCACGGTTGCCCCTGCTTGCTCGCGTAATTACGAAGTCAAAGTTATGTAAGGAGATCTGACTTCTTTGGAATGTTCTCAAAGTCATTTCTTCTCACCACTTCGCATTCATGGCAGGAGCAATGGACGTCGTGGGGATGTGGCACTGTGCCTTTTTTGTCGAGGAACAGCTTGATACACTCGTAGTTGTCCTGAAATATGAAAATGGATGAGTTTCATGGATTATCGGTCCTCCTGTCAACTTTCGAAAGCCACCTACTTGTGAGCCGCGGAGAATTATTGGTCGTCCAGTGATATCGGTTCCGGTGGAAAAGCTGAGTGCTGGTTGATTTCGACGCCTTGGGTCTGGAAACGCAAGATTGGGATACAAACTCCATCAAGGAGGAGTTGGTGGTGTATATTCATACCTCGGGATTGAACTTGTCAATCTTCTCCAGGTGTTCAATTATGATCTCAACTGCTTCGACATTCTCTTCTCCGATGGCGTAGAGGATCGCGTCACCCGTCTGAAATAATTTTAGGCATTTCCTGATGAAACAGGGGGAGAAAAGATTCCTTCATGGACAGCTTAGAATAGCCTGGCCCCAAAAAATAACGAAAAATAAAGTCTAAGCTCTCACTTCGATGTTATGGTCGAGGAGCAGCTCGATCATTTCTATGTTCTCATTCTCGATGGCGATCAATAGTGCATTTCTGAACATAATATCCTCTTTATGCTGTGAATTTTATAGTAAAAATCATGACGCTATCCCAAGATGTGGGGCACTGTGGTGGCATTGTGCTTGAAACCGCGCTGAAGACCTTCTTTGAAAAGGCGTTGTTGAAAAGGGGACTAATGCTAAGCCTTAGGCTGGAAAAGTGAGATCTGGGATGCGTGAGCAATTTTCATTCCCTCCCAAGTTCTTAGGCTTTGTCCTGAAGGATGGCCATGTGTCCTGCGACAGCGCCGAAGTTATTGTCAAGTCGGAACTGTTCTAAATCCCTTGAAAGATGCTTCGAGAAGCGACTGTCATCACTACTCTTCAGGTGCGCACTCTTCAACACCCCCTCCTCTCCCCAAATCGAAACTCCTGACTTACATGACAAATATGAGCCCCACTGAAGATTGCTCGAGGGGGGGCATGATCCCACTCCGAAAGCTATGGATGCCTCATTTGTTCGGAAACGTCCCTTCGAAACCCTACCCACTTAATCGTATACCTCGTCCGAAGCAAAAGGTGGTAATCCCATTTTTCCTTTGGGAAGATGTTCCTTGTTCTCTCCAAAACAAATGAATAAAATCCGCACTCACCTTCCTAAAGGATCAACGCAGTTGATGTTGAGCCCGTCCTTGATCGCCAACAGTTTCCTGACGCTACCAATGTCACCTCGTTCGCATGATAGCAGGAATTGCTTCTCGCGAAGCCGTACGTCATCTGAGAAGGAGATGTCATTTGATCGCAAGAAAGCCTCTTGGAAATCCATTCAGAATACGTTGAAATTAAAACTATGCAGGGTTGCTAGTGTTTCTGATGGCCTCGTATCCACAACAAAGCTGTGACAATCGCGTTTGGCTCTGATTTGGATTGGGGGTCTGATTACAGTACTTGCTGGCTAATGCGAAAATTATAGCGTATGCTTCAATCGAGGGAGGAACTCAGAGAAAGCGTGGCTTAACATTTCCTATTTCCTCAATGAATACTGTACTCGATGACGTCACTCGCAATGAGTTCCCTTCTCCAAGTTGTGTTGGGAGATTATATTGTCTTTAGGTCGCTGAGATACCATGATCTTAGCGGCGCGATTTGAGGACGTAAGCCACTTACTTCACATTCCTTGCAAAACGCAGGCGCCCTATTGAGCGCAAAACTCTTTACCTCGTATTAACACATTGCGTACCAAGCCGTTTTTGCGCTGGCGAGCTCGCCTGGCCGCGCATGCATTCGCACCGTGCGCCACATGGTGGCGCATGCGGCCACACGGGACAGATATTTTTCAAAATCCTTTTTAGAGGGTCCTTTACCACTTTGTTTTTTTTATTGTCTTGCTAAGTCACAATTTTGTTAGGACTACGTTATAATTTTTGCCTATTTGAATTGTCATGAACATTCCAAGTGGCTATCGAATGATTATATAACAGCGGTAGTGAGGGATCAAAAAATCTGCTCTGACCAAGTTCTGGTGAAAAAAAGCGATGGCAACAAGTTCGTTCCTTTACCCCACAACCTGCTTAAGCATGTTTATTGAACAGCAATGAGGTTTATTCAGTTTACAGGATATTCGTAGGTGCATTTCACCCTCCACTGGACTTCAAGGGATGTGGGTGTATTACACCCATAATTTGCCGAACATTTATTATCGATTTTGATACGAGGGTAGCGCAAGCGCGAGTAGGATTTCAAGTAGAAGTTATTATGAAGATGAGTGCCTAAAACCACGAGACTTCAAAAGTATACAGCCAAAAGGCAAGTTAAGTGGAAGAAGCGCCCCGAAAGCCTTTACGCTGATGTTCCGCTGGCACATCACTTTATTCACGCGAAGCTTTTGGCTGAAACACATTATTGCAGCTCAGTTGGATTACATTAGATTGCGGTGACTGTTGAATTTGCTCGAAAGAATGTATTTTATTCAAGCAAATTTAATTAGCAACCTAGGCTCTTATTAGTGTCACATAAAAATATTAGCTCACAAGCTGGAGATGTCCCACTCAAGTATGTTGTTCTCCTAGTGAGATAACATACATCTGCGCAAACATGGAATGAACATCGACAGCCACTGTGAAGAAAACCAATTCAGAAATCGTGCGCCACCATGTGGCGCACGCGGCCACACGGGGCAGGAAAGTCGTGCGCCGCCATGTGGCGCACACGGTACGCAATGTGTTAAAGGAATCAAGGATAAGTAAATCTGGGTCCTAGAGGCTGCGTCTACTGACTCAAACCTTTCGTGAACCTGGCCCTTGGGCACCGTAGTTGCAGCGATGGCGAACTTCTTGTAGGTAGCGAATAACTCACTCTTCTTGTCGAACTTTTTGTATTTTCGAATTCTATTTACCACTCGTAATGAAGCAGTGATTGATTTACAATTCCTCTTCGCTTGTATGAGCCTACTAAATGATTTCGAAATCTAGCCTCAAGAAGGATTTTACGATAAACGAAATCAAAGAAGATGAAATTGGCCTGATGGAAGTGCAGGAGCCGGGACCTGCTTGAGTGTGCACGTGACCACACGCGCAAGTGGATTGCGAAAATTGAGCCTCCGAGATCGGCTCACTCTTGGCGCTGTTGGCGCAGTACGTCCACCTGACATAGCAGAGAGAGCGTTAGCGTTGAAGAGGGCACAGCGATGAGAGTCGCATCAATGCTCGAATCAACGGGCAAGGAAGGGGTACCATTTCTCGGGTTCTGGGCCGTTTCTCATGGTTCTTCCTTCTTTCGTGTACCACTCACCATCCCTAGGTTAATTTGAAATGGGTTGCTTTTTCATCGTGAATTCGTCCTTTAAGTGAAGGCACAACCCGAGCCAAGAGTCGCGTGAAACTCTCTTCCTTACAACGCTAATAATCACAAATGTGGCGTTCCTGTGCACGCAAACCAACCGACAAGAGCGCTCGGGCCTTGCAAAGTAAGCTGCCGAAGCTGCAGCTTTTTTCACATTGTCGACTCCCTTAATTCATTCTTTACCTTCTTCGACCATTCTTGGACCAAGTACGTGTTTGAATGCTAGTTCTCTACCAAAGCGAAGAGGAATGCGTGGCAAAGTCAGGACGGGGAAGCGCGAGAAATGCTTTATCCGATTTATTTCATCAATATTACTTTTAAACAGTTGAGTGATATTATGGACTCCCGCTATGTTATGCACGGCTTATTTTGGCCAGATGTCGCGGAGAATTTGAAGCATCATGTCGTCGCATGGGCAGTTGAGAAGAGGATAATCGGATTCGCGATGGGTTCCGTCAACACTGTCGGCTCGCCCCCTTCCCTTCTTGCTCTCGCTCTCGAAGGTCTTATCGAACCTTCGACAAAGAAATACCATTCAGCACAGCAGGGAACCGTGCTCAAGAAGTGGTTGGTCGAGCAGTGTTGCTAAGAAAACTGTATCACCAGTGAAGCAACTTTCTCCATCATCTGTGTGACTATAAATGCGGCACTATTGCTAGAAAAGTAGCTCTCCAAAAATTCCGGACGGAGTTCGAGGGTTACCCATCGAAAATACAACTGCAAAATGGCCCAAATATATCAATCACAAAGCAGAGAACCAAAAAAGATGTCTCGATCGCAGTCTAAATGTTCTGGAGCTCTAAGAATTTTCACAATTTATTGGCAAGCTTTCGGCAATAATGCCATCATCAGACCAATCTTAAAATTACAATACTTGCGACTGATCAACTGTTCTTATACAATAAACACGATACATCGACATACCAGGAATGAAGGAAGAGCGGAGGGGAGGGTTGAAAATGGGACGCCTTCCCCGAGGCAAGGACTTCACTGATTACGCAAATGTCTCAAAAGGCCACGTAACTGTTCCTTCGCAAAAAGGATGTATTCAAGTTACGGTCAGTTCACAATATCTCGAAATTCATATGGCGACATTAACATTTGTGATGTGACGTGGGTGTTCGTAGGCCGGCCTGTCACGGGGCCTGTCGCCTGCATTCGAATGTCCGTGTCAGCTCAGCCCACAAAGTGAGCAGTTCCCAGTGGCACCCTTGGAGGAACGGACACCGCCACCGATCAAGCAATGCCCGATCAACATTTATTCAGGAAAAATGGCGTCAACATATAAGAAAAAGGGATCCCGCCTACAAGCGGGACAGACGCTAAAGAATAAGAAGAG
>MU894823.1:0-14503 GCA_036418205.1 Ostertagia ostertagi
ATCACTTTCTATCACCCACCAACAATGTCCCCGTCCCACCCCACATACACTTGCGAGTATGGACGCTCTAGTGTCAACGCGAGCTGCGTAACGGAATCGACGACTTTTGCGTTCTGACGCCTTATCAGCCCTTATCAGTTGTAATCCACTTTCCATCACCCACCAACAATGTCCCCGTCCCACCCCACATAACACTTGTAAGTATGGTTGCTCTGGTGTCAACGCGAGCCAGGTAACGGAATCGACGACTTTTGCGTTCTGACGCATCTTATCAGCCCTTATCAGTTGCTATCGCTTCCATTCATGTACCACCAATGTCCCGGGACCACCCCACATAACACTTGTAAGTATAGACGCTCTAGTACCAATATGAACGACAAAACGAAATTGGCGATGCTCGCTTTCTAGCCCCTCTTATCAGCTATTATCAGTCGTTATCAGTTCCTATCACGTACCACTTGTGTCCCCATCCCACCCCCTATAACATATGTAAGAACCACTGCGCTATCATTACTGTGACTCGAGCTATGAATTTCCGGTCAAACACACACACACACACACCAGCAGACAGACAGACTTATCCGATTATGGGGAGCGGTCAACAGAATCGTCCGGGAGTGGCGCCGTCGCGCGCGGCTTGCGCGGCGTCGTAACGCGGCAGTTTTTCGATGGGCGCGGCAATAATTGACTTTGTCGATTGGAGCGATGAATTAGCTGCAGTCCACATTAATCAAGCAGACATCGAAGTCCATTTTGCTTGGTGAGATACCTTTTTCTTCCATAACACTGCGTCAGATTCGCGGGAAAGCTCAGTTTAGGATCCTTGAAAGGAGAAGAGGGTCTCATGCTGTCCGGAATTCGTCCTTCTCGTCAGGCGTAATCTACTACTGTTTCACAACGGAGTTCGAGAAATTTCCTGGAAAAAACTTTGTCGACCTAAGAAAGGAATTTTCTGGTCTGAATTCTGACTTTGCTGAGGTTTTTCTATGCAGTAAAAACCTCAGCAAAGTCAGAATTCAGACCAGAAAATCAGAATAAACAGAAAACTGGAACAGAACAATTTATTTCCGCATTATATGGGAACGGGAAAAGGAAAAAGGTCTACTGGAACCGAAATCACCCATGCATTGATTGAAATGTTAAAGGAGGAGTCGGTTTAGCGTCCCTTAACATTCACAATCGAATGACGCTTACGGAAACTCGTCCACCGCCATCGCGACGTCGCGACCACGACCACTAGCGCGGGTCTTCGGACGATTCTGTTGACACGCACCCGCCGTTGATAACTATTTAGCCCACCAATGGTAGAGAGTGCTCGGCCTCTCAACCTCGCAGGCTACGGGCCGGCTTAGAGCCAAAATGCGCACTGTCATCATGTGTTAATGGGATTACAGAAAACTGATGAATCACCATAAAGCGAAGATTTGTGTGGCACGTGGTCTGGCAGCTGCAAACGTTGGTCGCTCCAACAACCCCAGGCCCGATTCGGACATTTCAAATCCAGCGGGCTTCGCTGATAACGGCGTGTACCACCAAATCGAGCTAACGTCACAACTGATCACACGATGTCCCCGAATCGCACCGTCGACCATCGGTCCTCAGGCATGTATGAAGCAAAACTGCTGACTAAGCAGATATCTACGATACTCCCGTACAAAACCTTGCCCAGGGGGGGGGGGGTGAGTGATACTGGCACGTAAGAATTTCTCTCATTGTAAAGCTTCGATGAAACTTTTCTTTCTAGGCTTATGACTTTCTACGCTCTCTACCTCGCAGGGAACACCTCCATGATTTCGAGTGTGTAAAGTGCGATCAGTGCACAAATGGTGGCAAGACAGTAAAGCCAGAAAAGGATTGGCACTCCAACGAGCACGACTATACGGTCATCCAGTGAGGGTGGTTCTACAATGACGACAACAAGAACATCAACTTTGACGACAACAAGAACATCAACTTTGACGACGACAAGAACATCAACTTTGACGACGACAAGAACATCAACTTTGACGACGGCAAGAACGTCAACTTCCACAACAGGAAATACCTCCTCATGACTTCTTATACTATGAAATAAATCTTATGAAACAAGGTTGTTACGATAGCAATGGTCAGAAAATAGATACCACTCATGTTGCCCCTGATCTATGAGAATTTTGAGCGGTAATGTGAATCCACACGGTGAATCCACGTTGTTTCAATAGGTGCTGAGTTCGTTTGAACGTTCCCCCATTTTGCAGAAGGCACATGGGGGAGCGATTACGATAGGTTCTGAGGAAGTCCAGAGAGGGCGTGGGGGTTCTCAAGGAGAGAACAGGAAAGACCGCGAGATTAAGGAGCCGCAGATGCCAAAGGACTTTTCACATAAGGGTCAACGTGGCCCTGATCCCATGCTCTTCCTTTCTCTGACCAGCTCCAGCATGTAGGAGTTTAAGAATCGGCTGCAATCCCACATATTCTTCAGCTGCTTTGTGCAGCCTTTTTTCAGCTTTTCGTTCGTTTCTCTCTTGTTCTTGTTGTTCTGTACTTCTCAAATAAAATTAGGGAATCTCGTGGTTTGATCAAGGGTTAGTTTGCGGTTGTCTGACTTCTTATTTCATAATCAGGGCTCCTGATTACCACTGATTGTGAGTTAAGGATAGTTCACCACTGTCCCTGATCAAACCAAATCTCCAGCTGTCTACGCGAAGTGAACGTATGCATTAGTAACCACAGAGTACCGTACATATGGGCAATCTCTTTCCACTATGACCCTAACAAAAGGTTTTGTAAATGACTAGGAGGAGCCTAGCTGTTAAACTGCTCATAGTGTTCATATGCAAATTCAAGCATTCTCTCGTAACACAAAGAACATAACCTAAAATATTCATTTAAGTGCAGACAATCATGTGCGTGCTTTGCGTGCGCGTGCAGAAGCAGCATAGCGAGGTGGGCACGGACAGTAAGCAGCATCTCCTCCCGGACCTGCAGGGTTTCCACGTCTTCCGGGTTGACCGTCTCTTCCTGGCTGTCCTCGACCTCCGGGTTGACCAGCGGGTCCAGGTCCTCCGGCCCTTCCAGGAGCACCAGCGTTTCCGGGTCCTCCAGCGTTTCCTGGAGCTCCAATTGCTCCAGCAGGTCCTGGAGGTCCAGGAGTTCCCGTTCCAGTAGTTCCGTCTCTTCCGGGCTCTCCGGGCTGTCCATCAGATCCAGGGTTTCCTGGTGCTCCAGCATCTCCGGGAGGTCCCGCTGGTCCTGGACCGCCATCGTTTCCAGGGCCTCCAGCTCGTCCTGGATTTCCGTTCGGTCCCCTGTCTCCTGGAGCTCCACTTGGTCCGGGAGGTCCTGGAGGTCCAGCTGGGCACTGGACGCAAGTGTTGTCACGACCAGGGCAGCTGATGGGAGCGTGGGATGGGATTGTTGTTTTTGTTCAATTTTGTTAGCAAACCTATGAGTGAAATGCAAACGGCGGATATGTCAGTTTGTATGCATGTCTGTATGTAGGTCTAACAATAAGAGTCTGTCCGCAAAAATGAAGTGGGTGATAAAGCAGCTAATGGTACAAGCGACAGCTAACAGAATCAACCACCGTTTGCGCAAGGAACAACGAGTGGGTCGTATTCGGCCGAACGAAAGGGGAGGGACTCACGGTGAAATGCATTGAGAAATTATCCATGTAACAGTACAACGCCTACAATCGCGATACTATCACCGTCTCCAGGGGAGTGGAGGACTTTCAAATGCTAGTGCGACTGCTTATCCACAGACAGGTGCACGGCGTACCCCGAGCAGGAGTTTTCACTTCAAAACGCTTTATCTGTCAGCGGCCGTAAGCAGACAAACTTCCTCAAAAGAATCTTGATGTCTTCAGAACAAATCTAAGTGGAAGAAAGTTAGAACTTGCTTAATTGACTTCTAGGGACCTCCTCAGAAATTCTGGCAGAAGAAAGCTTTTCAGGGAAAATTTTGCATACGTTGTGAAGCACTCTTCATGTAGACTTCAACACTTTTTACCGCTTCTCATTATATGAATTTTGAAGGAAATTATGGACGTTTGAAGATTGCAAAGTCGCGTTTCAGGAAAATGGCTTGAAAAAACAAAGGGGAAAACGGAGGACATTTTTAGAGGAGCGACTATTCGAAAGAGTTTAAGCACTGATTCGGAAGAGCTAGACTTCTGTTTCCTAATCAGCTTTGAACATCTGGAAAGGTTGATTATGAAGAAAGGTGTGGACGTTTAAAGTTTGCCGGAAACTACAGGAGAAAACTCCCGTTAGTTGCTCCATTTCTCCAACAGGCGAGGCGTTCAACAATTGTTACGCAATGGGTCAAGGTTGGTGGAGAGACGGCACGTTCACTGCTGTTGTTGCCCGACCATCACATGATACGCATGCTAATCAGCTGTAGAAATTCTTAAACAGCTTTGGAAGTGATGGCGACTTCAGAAGAAGCGAAACCAGGGGAATAACGGAAAGCACATTTTCAAAATGGCGGGGTCTCGATACCAGTCCCGGCTTGGGCCGAAGATTGCGCATGGAAAGCCGTCCTTGTGACAGCATTCATATCGCGCTGAAAAAAAAATAACGGCCAGCGAAAAAGAAACAAGAATGAAGTTGAAAGATTTATTGAGGTGCAGCGAATCAAGCGCGTGCTTTGCGTGCACGTGCAGAAGCAGCATAGCGAGGTGGGCACGGGCAGTAAGCGGCATCTCCTCCCGGACCTGCAGGGTTTCCACGTCTTCCGGGTTGACCGTCTCTTCCTGGCTGTCCTCGACCTCCGGGTTGACCAGCGGGTCCAGGTCCTCCGGCCCTTCCAGGAGCACCAGCGTTTCCGGGTCCTCCAGCGTTTCCTGGAGCTCCAACACCTCCAGCAGGTCCTGGAGGTCCAGGAGTTCCCGATCCAGTGGTTCCGTCTCTTCCGGGCTGTCCGGGCTGTCCATCTGATCCAGGGTTTCCTGGTGCTCCAGCATCTCCGGGAGGTCCCGCTGGTCCTGGACCGCCATCGTTTCCAGGGCCTCCAGCTCGTCCTGGATTTCCGTTCGGTCCCCTGTCTCCTGGAGCTCCACTTGGTCCGGGAGGTCCTGGAGGTCCAGGAGTTCCCGATCCAGTGGTTCCGTCTCTTCCGGGCTGTCCGGGCTGTCCATCTGATCCAGGGTTTCCTGGTGCTCCAGCATCTCCGGGAGGTCCCGCTGGTCCTGGACCGCCATCGTTTCCAGGGCCTCCAGCTCGTCCTGGATTTCCGTTCGGTCCCCTGTCTCCTGGAGCTCCACTTGGTCCGGGAGGTCCTGGAGGTCCAGCCGGGCATTGTACGCAAGTGTTGTCACGACCAGGGCAGTTGATTGGAGCGTATGTTGTAGTGGCGTCGCTACCAGGCTGACCAGGTGCTCCAGGTTGTCCTAAATGTCAAGCATAAAGATTGAGTCAAGTAGAATGCTTGTAAAATTCAATCTTACCAGGTGCTCCAGGTCGTCCAGGAGGTGCCACAGTAAGAAAGGATGCCTTGATCGAAGCGCATTCGGCAGTTCTTTGGCTCCCTCTCTCTTTGGATCACTCTCCACCCCCCCCTCCCCACTTTTATTTGAACGCTCTTCGTTACCCATTTCATTCCTGGGCTTACCTAACAATAAGCTGTCTTAGTATCATTGACCACAAAAACATTGCACTGAGGAATACCGATTCAGTAGAACAGGAAAAGAAGTAGAGTGCGCTAGACGTTGAACGTCTTCTGTAGACTGTCCAGCTTCTGTGAGCCTACATTGTCGAGCGCGCAGTAGCGGTTAAAGCTTTCATTCGCAATAGACCAATGCTCTAGGTTTTTTGTCATATTTTGCAGTGTCTTCAACTAAGAATGATCAAAATGACTTTCGGACAGGAACGAAACATTTATGAATTGGACAGAGATTTCCACTTGCCCTTCTAATGAACAGTGCTTTATCAGGAAACCGATTCCTCATAATACAATTAGCATGAATTAAAATATTTATTGAAGTGCAGCGAATCAAGCGCGTGCCTTGCGTGCACGTGCAGAAGCAGCATAGCGAGGTGGGCACGGGCAGTAAGCCGCGTCTCCTCCCGGACCTGCAGGGTTTCCACGTCTTCCGGGTTGACCGTCTCTTCCTGGCTGTCCTCGACCTCCGGGTTGACCAGCGGGTCCTGGTCCTCCGGCCCTTCCAAGAGATGGGGGGGGAGAGAACAAAAGGCAACACAAGCGTTTCCGGTACCTCCACAGCGTTCCTTGCCGTTGTCTGCCCCTTGTGAAGGTGTCCCGCAAACGATATCACTTCTCCAATCGGGCGACATTTACACAGTCATCCGTATGGACTGTCCCGGCTGAGTGATAGCGACAGTCTACAGTGAAGTGATATGGAAAACGCGACACAGGTGGCTTGGGTATGTGTCATGCAGAATAGTCGAGGTCGTCGCACAACTGTCACCGCTAGTGGCGAGAACGAGTCATAAGATTAAAGGTTCGTTGTTCCAATTTCGTGAATTTTGATTTGCTCCTTTTCTTCAATGGACCTCTACACGACCCGGTACTCCAGGACAATCTTGAATGCCTGGAGGATAGCTCCGTCCATGTGAGATGCTATATTCTCCGTCAATTTTGACTGCTCATTAATCCCCTGGCGCATAATTGTGTAACTTTAGCTGCCGTGTTAGTAACCAGTGTTTTATGCCCTATTAATATATCTAGGTCTCAATTAAAGGTTCGTCGCGAAGCTGAACTTGGTAAAGGCTTATAGTAAGCGCGCAACTTTTCAATGAACTGTGATTATTCGGCCAATAGACCATGGGTCGTATGCTATCCTTCCCGAAGGAGTTAGGGGACGGAAATCCCTTTGAATTTCCTGTCTTCCCAATTGCGATTGCCCATTAAATGTATGTATGTAGGTAAAAGTAAACATGCACTGAAAATGAAGAAACTATATCGTTCAAAACAAATAAATTTAAAGGAAACTTTGGATCACCTAGCTTCGGGGAAGCATAGCATACGGCCCATATCAGTTCTTCGAAAATGATGGCTGTTTGTAGGTAGATGACGGTGTATGACAAAATAATTGCTTTATCACCACACTCGAGTGACCTTTCTTCAATGAACAGTCACTCTCTTGAAATCAGCACGCTGCTTCAGGGCAAGGCCGTCAACGGGAAGGTGCCGCGAAGAGAGAAATGTTGATCCGGGTACCCGACAGGAGGCCCGTCGCGCGGCAAGAAGGCAGAGTCAGCGGACGAGTCGCAGCGCGTGATGTGCGATGTAGGACGTACAATGGTACATTCTATTTAACTTGACGCGAAATCACTACAGTACGCGCTGCGACTCGTCCGCTGACTCTGCCTTCTTGCCGCGCGACGGGCCTCTTGTCGGGTACCCGTCTTCGCCGTTCAAAATGAGCGATTAGGGCGCTATAAGGTAAAGCGTCGCGCCCACCGTGGTTGTTGTGAGGATAGCTATCGCGGCTACAAGCAGCGTTAGTTACGAATTAGTGGCTAGTGAGACTTCAAGATAAGATATAGCTCTAACACGTCCTCATTAAGCACGATCTTTGGTGAACGAGTGGGGTTGAAGAGACTTCAGAGAAAGAATGATGTGAAGCCAGGCAAGGGAGAAGGAGCCGGACAACTAAAAAAAAAACACAACACAATGAACGACCAGAATATGTTCGTTAATTCATGTATCTCAGGATAGCCACGATATCAGGTCAGACTAACTGCAGGACGTCACGTCTTCCCTCCCACGAAGGTGTGTAGGTTTCTAAACCAGCTCTTGGTGGGTCAATCTCATAGGAAGGCTACACTCTGCTCACAATCGGATCACATCCTGATCGGCAATGGAACTACTGTAGAAGTCGGAATTAGAAATACATGATGTGGAAGATCAAGCCTATTCCTGAGTCCTGCAATATTGCAATGCTGGCGTAGCCCACAGGTTGGGTAATCGAGCAAAATTGTTTCGTGTCTCTGGGGAGACATTAATGTGAGGGCACTCAACTACCGGGCTAGCCTTAGAGAGCGGAAATAAGTTCCGGAGAAAATTTGAGCAACCATTGCTCTCCCTGGTGTTTATTCCCAATTCTGAGCTTGGTCCTAGTGTCACTTACCAGCGGTTTTTGTAACGTCCCGTTTTGAATGTCCACCCTAAGACATGAGCGCCTTTGTCTGATTGGGCTGTGCGTTACTCTGAAAAAAGAAAGGGACCAAAAAAATGGTGAAGAACGATGGTGGTATTTGAACAAAAGTGAAGGGCGAGATTCGTCGACAGGGCCTTCTTAGTTGGGTGAGAGAAGGAGGCGGTTGTAATGGGGGATGGAGCGGGCAGGCAGTGTAAGAATGAAATGGGCCCTAGTATGTGCGATGGGCATCCAATGCGAACTGAGCCTGGAGGGGAGGACGGATCGTGAAATATGATTGCGCACGTTCCCTATCTGAGGCTTAGCCGTAGGGTGAGCACGGGGACTGCCGAGTGTGGTGGTCGCGACGCAATCTCTAGTGAACACATCAGGCGTCATGAAAGAGCCCAGTAAATCAGGAATATCGTGACATCAGCGGAGGGGTTTCATACCGGGGACAAGAGGGTGCTTAGTTCACTTATTTACTATGTTTTGCATGCATGATACTGCTTTTCTAGATGCAACAAGTGCTCTATAATTCATCCGTTGCAAGCCTTTCTACCGCATCAGTCCATTTCCTACAATTACGAGGTCGATGAAAGGTAACTGACCTAGTTGAGGGACCCACGGACCTCCTGAGGGTGCGAACTGACGCGCAATTCGCATGGAAAAATTTGACCTCGGCGACCTATCATGCCTCAAAGCTGGCGGGTCCGGCGATCTCCGCCCACCGATCATCTGATCACTCGCCGTAGTTCAATACGTGGCGAGTGATTAGATAGCTGAGAGAGCGTAGTGTTGAAGAGGGCACAGCGATGAGTCGCATCAATGCTCAATCAACGGGCAAGGAAGGGGTCCCATTTCTCGGGTTCTGGGCCGTTTCTCATGGTTCTTCCTTCTTTCGTGTACCACTCACCTAGGTTAATTTGAAATGGGTTGCTTTTTCATCGTGAATTCGTCCTTTAAATGCAATGCCACCACAAAGCCCCCTATATTACGATAGCGCCCATTCCACAAAATTGTGTTCAGAGTTTAGTGATCTAAATTGAAGTCTCAGGTCGGTGTCAATTTGCGAATTCAGCGAATCGCTTGCAATCGCATTGTATGAGCGATGCGCCAGGCCGGTTCAAACGACACACGCGTTTATGCAGCGCGATTTACTGGATTCGCAGTATCTCACATCGCCCACAAAAAGGCATTCCTTTGGGTAGGCACTCACCGCTTCTAGAAAATGATGGTGTTGGTGGATCAGTTGTCGAATTATAGCAGCACTGAAGGCGCTGGTGTCGTCGGGTGGGACATCATTATGCAGAGCTCATAGAGCCAACGCCCCTCCTAGCCTAGGCTAAGCCTTAGAGGGGTGGGTTGGGCAAGGAGGGGGATGTGTGAGCAATTTGTTTTCTGCAAAGCTTCTCCCCTCCTTCCAGCTCAATCAGCACAGCGATGCCCCACCTGGCGACACCAGCGTCGCACTTAAAATAAAAAATGGAGGAAACCAGTTACTTAACTACTCGTAGAAGTAGGATATTATGCTCAATCAACAATATTTTCGCCGATCTCTTCGAAAAAACAATTTCATATCTATTTAGACACACCATTTTGCCTTAAACCATCTCTTTTTTCGCAATTCGCTCATAAGCATCGCACTTATTGGTGAACGGTGTTGTGGGGAGAGAGAAATAGGGCACCTATTGTTGTAGATTGACAGTGGTGAAGAGAAAAAGAATACCTGATTTTTGAGACCTTCGGATTTCATATTTTTCAGGCTTTTTCGCATCGGTGTCCTTGCTAATATGCCGCCTCCGCGCACTGCTTGCGTCGGTTCGTTCTGACTGAAATCACTGACCTAAAAAATTTTAACGCACACGGCCGTGATGGAGGTGTGAAAGGACCTCCCTAAGAGTGAAATGGAGGGGTTATCCATGCCTAGTAGCCGCGACACTACCACTATTCAGAAGTCGGGCCAAACGCTACGTTCTAGCCTTGGTTCAAACCATAAGTTACGACGGCCAAGAAGAAGGAAAAGTGACTTTCTCTTCCCGTCGTAAAAACGCTATGTTTGGCCTGCACTCGACTCTTCTCGTTTTCCGAAATAGGGTACGCTGCTGGCACTGCTACTCTAATAAAGGAATCTTCCCAGAAAATTTTGCATTCTTGTCCAACATGAATGTGGCAATTGTGATCACTAGAGTCCACACACAATGTTTCACGCATCAATATTCGATCAAAGAAGAGTAACAGTCTCACAAAATCACGTCATATGGACGATCGAAGGTAGGCAGAGCGGCGCGAAAGGTGAGGCATGGGAAGAAGTGCGCCTTAGGCGGCTACTTATCAGGCAACGCAATGAGAGAGCGTTCGATTTTGGAGAATAGAGACATAATAATCGATTGAATATGATGCAGTGGAAGTGTGAGATGTCAGTGCAATAAGTCAAAAGGCCAAAAAGGGTTCCTAGTGTCGGCATTGCGTAAGCCAAGTGAAAGCGTTCCCACCGCCAGCATTTGTGGCAGATGTCCGGCGGGAATTTGAAACGCGTAGCAGTCCTTCCAGTTTTCGAAATTATTTGCCAAAACAAGTCGAATTTTTTCTTCTTTTCGTTCTTAGTGGACGATCGGTCTCAAGCCAGTGATTTTAGGGTGAGATAGAACCATGTTTTTTCCGGCAAGGATTCCTTCATTCGCGATATACGTCGTGTTTGCGCCCTCGCATACGACGTGCTCTCATGTTTTACGCTGCTCACTCGCAGCCAGTCTACGTTTTACTAATACGCTTTCTAGCGATTAACCCATTCGTTGCCAATGTCTAACCGACCGGTGGCTGCCAAATTCATTGTTCGTTCACTACCGGGTTTCAAACGGAATTTGGAACATTTTCTCTCATGAAAAGAATCTTCATACCCTCATTCACCTACGCCTCCTTTGCAGGGGGAATCTCCGTTCACTCAAATTTTATCGAACAAAAATGTCCCGACTGTACTGCTATCGCGCAATCCCGCGCGGTCGCGAATGGGTTAAAGAGGTGGTGTGCATCCATCGAGTATGCCCAGAGAATCGCAAAGAAGTTGAAGGAATAAAAATTTCACTGCTAGAGTAATTTTGCCCTCCATGCCCTTTGAACGTTTGAGACCGTTCCTGCTCACTGACATAGTGAACTGTAAGTCAGGTCTTGCTATTTTAAATCAATTAGGTTGCAAGCTATGAAATTTCAATCTTATCAATCCTCGGAGCCACAATTCATCAGTTCTCAGAGGTGCCTTCATACTTTCGAATCCGCTATATTACATACGAACACACCCGCGCTTAACTGCTCTGACGGCTATACGCTCTTCATGAAATTCCTTTATGATCGCACAAATATTCTGGCTGTTCAATTCCTTGAGGATCGCTTTAAGTACACTTCTTGGAAAAAGCGTACTTACATACCCTGTCCCTTCAGGTTTTTCTGCTCCGCTGAGTTTTCCACAGACTTCCTCCTTTTCTTTTCGGATGAGTTCCCTAAAGGTATTTCTGTGGTTGAAAATTGAACTCCGTAAGCATACACTTATGAAGTAATTAAATGGTGGATCAAGGAGAGAGATAGCAATTTTGACAAACCTGAACGTTTCCGTCGCTCCATATGGACAGGTTATTCTGCGTAGTTTCACACCTGCAACATATACTTTTTCCAGATGCTTCCTAATCTTTATTGATACGAAAGCAAAAAAAGAATCCCTGTTCGCTACTCGAAATGGCTACTCCAGCCGCAGGCCTTTACTCTACCGTTTGTGCCTTTGTCATGTTTAGGATCATCAGCTTTAACAATGCCAGCATAAGTGGGATCATATAGGCTTGCGAAAGGTCGAATATTCATTACCAGATTAGTCCCCCGTCAACCGCCGGGACCTTCCTTTCCTGCGCAAGCTTTCTATCCTCCGCTATGGTCCCTTCCTCCTGTGACACCAACACCTCGTGGAAGTGACGCGTATGCAACACAATGGTGTTTCATACAGTAGAAGGGACACAATCATGATATGACGGTAGATTTTTCGCTTCCCTTCCTCATCCTCCCTTCCTCTCTCCACTGCCCTCCAGCTGCCACTGCAGCACCATGTGGAATGAACGGAAGTGTGCTAAGCAGGTGTTTATATAGCCCTAAGAGTGTTATCACAACTATCCTGCTACAAAACATTGATATCTCAAATCCTGTAAGCTACCCGATTTGTTAGCGGTTTGTTTATCCCATGAGCTTCCTTCTCACTCACTTCATTTTGCGGACGGACACACATACATACATACACACACACACACACACACACATACAGATACACAAACCGACACACAAAGTTAGCGCTTTATAAAATAGAAGGATTTTCTTGCAGTAATCGGTCACTCCTTCGTGCCTTCTTTCCTTCATTCACCTCAATTTTCAATGTTCGACCAGAGATCCATTTGTTATATCTACTGCCTTTTTGACAGAACTACGGCTCCTTTTGCAAGCTGCCTGGCCGTACGGCTATGAGACTGCATTTTGATTTATTGGATGACAGCCAGCAATGTTTTCGCGTTACCAACTTGGAGTGAGCACCTTGTCCTACTTTCTCCAGCGCTGTGCATTAGTTCCGCTTCGGCAGACCTTGAACTTGTGGGCGTGACATACGACCATGTGATGTGAAAAGGCTACGAAGCTATAGTGACACTTGACAAAATAACATTCATAGGGCTCACTTTATTGTCCATGTAACGTCAACGTTTCAAAGCAACAATTCCTTTTTAATATTTCTGAATAGCGAACTTGTCGAGTGCGTGAGCGCCGCTATAGCGCGGTGCTCTGATCGGAAAATTGAAGCTCCCCAACCCATAAGAACCAGCCAAACTAACCAGGAAGGTCTTTCAGGGCGTGACAAGCTTTTTGAAAACGGTCTTTTGCATGATATAGGGGCAGATGCGGGAACCACAGAACCATGTTTAATTTTTCCTGAACGGCCCTCTGAATACCAGAAAAGGGGTCCCTAGTTCGATTCCTCGTGGTGACAAATTTTTGCATTTCGAGTTGACGTTCCAAAATTCGCGCAAAATGGAGTTAGCATGAATAATTAGTACCATATTCATGATTAGGGCCGTCAGTAACCCTTACAAAAAGACTTTGACTTAAAAATTGGTGTAAGAGGTGTGACATCAAGCAGCCCCACTGTGGTGTCACACCTTTTTCACCAGTTTTTAATCAAAGTCTATTTGTAAGGGTTACTGACGGTCCTAATCATGAATATGGTACTAATTATTCATGCTAACTCCATTTTGCGCGAATTTTGGAACGTCAACTCGAAATGCAAAAATTTGTCACCACGAGGAATCGAACTAGGGACCCCTTTTCTGGTATTCAGAGGGCCGTTCAGGAAAAATTAACCATGGTTCTGTGGTTCCCGCATCTGCCCCTATATCATGCAAAAGACCGTTTTCAAAAAGCTTGGCACGCCCTGAAAGACCTTCCTGGTAAGAAGTGGATCAAATCCCAAGCAACCGAGTAGGGTCTATTGCAGTAAGGGGGGCATGTGGTGCGATATTGCCTGCCTGCCTCGTGCAGAAAACCCAATCTTCACAAGAGATGGAATCGCCGGAGTTTTCCGCTTCTGCTTTTACACACATTGCGAACTTTTTCTCCTTCAAAAGAGGACTACTTCGGGCGATATGGACTGCCACCTCCCCCTCCTGCATTATGGAATGAGATTCGATCTCCGCAATGGACTACTGTCAAGTAATGATTAAATGCAGATTTACTGTTAGAGAAGCGTCCATTATGGCCGGGCAAGGGTGCTCACGTCACTGTGGGAGGGGACATTGAAGTAAGAAAGGCACTTATAGAGCTTGGGGCTAAGCCTTAGCGAGGACGTCAGCAACCATTGTTTTCTCTGGCTTTCCTCTCTTGTCCTGGGCTTATACCTAGTATCACAAACAATGGCTTTTGAATGTCCCGCTAAGGAAATGAGCGCCAAGCTAGGTATTATGATATGAAGGAAGACCAGGCCCCTAAAGAAGCGAGAAAAGGTCTTTCTGCAGCAAGAGGAACTCGTAGTTGGTTGTTGATGAGGGGTTGCTAGCTACGGCGAGAGAGTGTGAGAAGGGAGAGTAAGGCGTCGTCTATCTCAGAAACTCTTGGAGCGCGGACCAATGGGTTAATCCACTTCAGTTAGAATAGCATCTTCCATCAATTTCTTTTCACGAACTGCCAACCAGTTTGCCATCTCTTACTTCTATACCCAACGACAAGCAACTCACAGTACAGGGGCAATAGCTCCGGGGATAACGAAAATGGCTAACGCACGTTGGAGCCTCTCCACTCCCGCCTTAAGTAAGACTCAGTCCCGTTTTTAACAAAAAAGACACCTTTTACGCGTTTTAGGAGGAATTCACGATTGGAATGAAAGTCGAAGAAAGGGAAATT
>MU894826.1:0-10465 GCA_036418205.1 Ostertagia ostertagi
GGTTTTATGTGCATTGCGACAACATACCCCCTAGCTCACCGTTTCTGTTCCTTTGCGCTCCACCTCCCCCTCCACCCCCTTCCAGAATCAACTGTACGTGAAGAAACTTCCAATGAGAAATTGTATTTGATGAAACTGGCCTCTTTGTAATTGGAAGGTGTCGAAGAGGGATTTTTGGGAATGTGGGGACAAAATTTGGGTTCAAAAATTAGTTGGTGATTCTGCCATCAAAGCAATTACATTCCCGAGTCCTTGGCAGTTAGGGCTGCCTAGAGCTATCAGAAGAAAGCACGAACAGTGGTTAGTGAACGTCGTATGGAGACACCTCTCTATGAGGGGGGGGGGGCGTCGTGTGGACCCCGTGGTGCTAGCGCTGAATTGACCCTGCTCTAGGTCTACTAACATCAGTTCTGACATTCTACCAATTCTAGTTCCTTCCATAGGTTTGCTAACTGAAGGCACATATTGCGGTCGAGCTCGGAAGTCGATCAAAATCGAATCGCTTGCGCATCATTTGCAAGACGAGTAGCTATGAGTTGACGTCAGACACTCTCATTCTTGGCTTGGTGCCAATGGCGATCATTATAATCCACAAACAATCCATTCAGCTGCAATAATTCATCGGTTAAGATGGCATCCGGGTTTCATTGCTACAATTCGTCATTCATTTTTATGACGATAGTTAAGGTTTTATATTGTCCTTGTAAGCTGCAGACTGGCTCTTTTTGGTGCTCGCTCGCTTTGCGTCAGCGATTTATAAGCCCCTAAACTACAGTCTCCCACTTCCTAGAATAGGCGGCGATTAACAGTATTCTCTAGTCCCTCCCCGGACGAGTTTATTCCGCCTGAGCTCACTTCTCTGCATGAGGTTCGGCCTGGCATTCCATAACAATTTCATGCCGGCTCTTACAGCATGAGTGTTTCTTTTCTATCAAGTCTGTCACCCTCGAATAAGCAGAGGAAGCACAAGCCACTGCTGCTGCTGTGCTGCAGCTGACCGTTCTTCAACACATTCACTCAACGATGCCCCTTCCAATTAAGGTGGCGGGAACGGACTCGATTTTGTGGCGCCATCGGCCCACCCACATCAGCTTCAGATTTAGTACTATGAATAAAATCGTGAATGCCGCATGATTTCAATGTTCATGTGTAAAGATTATCTGAAACTATATAATAGTAGTATTTCGATCAGAACGACGAATATAAGTTACGAAAAGAGAGCATTTATTCGCTTTCCCCGTGAAGGATTTTAAAAGCATTTCTCACTCGATTACGAGATTTACCCACCTATCTGTCCATTCCTAGCGCCTGGCAAGCGATTATCAGCTGGCAGCCCATATGGGCTGCCATCGTCCCAGAAGCACATGTTGTTCTGCAGCCAGCCCATATGGGCGGCCATCCTGAATGTGTTAACAGCAAAATCCATGATGGGTTCGGTGGATGAACCCGGATGAGGCAATGGGTGGGGTGAAAGCTGGCAGAAGTCTTTTTTCCTGATTTGCTCAACAAAGCCTTGAACCTTGCAGAGACAGCTTCAACCGCTTCAATTTTCGCCCGCACTGCTCAGACGTCTGGATGCTCTCTCATTCTTTATAATCCTCCCCTACCTCATCCCTCCCTTTAGTCTCATGCTCTATGCCACTAAAGTGACATGCCCTCACTTACCACAAATTCCTTCCTTCATCTTCAAGGGCATCCTTTCAATAAACCAAAACATTCACTTCTGTGTGCAAGAACCAGTTTGATCCTGGGGTGTGTCTTGAAAAGCAATACCAGTGGTAAATTTGACACCGCTGAAATGTGAATGTAGAGGTGCGAAAATGGTGCTTTTGCGAAAAGAAAAAGAAAAATGGTCAGAGGCTCGGGAAAAGGCACTCTCTGCCCCCCCCCCCCCTGATTCCAAGTATTGGACTATTTCCTTGGCTCGTAATAACTTCGTATACGCCTAACAACAGTTTCACCTGATAATAAATATAGTTATGCTATGTTTTTAATAACAAGAATTCTCTACTGCAACAGAAGAATCATCCATATGTGAAACCGAAAGCTGAAGTGAAGATTCAAGGTGAGGCGGCTCGACATGAAAAGCACTCCTGAGAAGAAAAAATGTCGTAACTCGTCCGGGATACGGTATGGCTGGACTCTAGTATTGCTTTGCGCCCTATAACTTTGTTGATGGGGCGCTTTCCGCCACGAAAGGGCCACATATTCCCAATTGGATCCCTCCATCTTCTATACTACTCGTCTTCCTCTACCATGGGCAATAATATCATCGCGTGTCTCGTCTTTGAGTTTGGATCCCGTCCAGATCAGCCATCTATAACTGGCCTCGAATTATTGGAGTATGGCAGTAGAATGGGGCCATAAAAGAGTAATTCAATTTTTATTCCCGCAGAGGACGCGTGAACTTTGTTCAGCCCATCTCGCCCAGCTGAGAATCATACGATCAAGTGATAAAGTAGGTCTCTCTTTGTTCTTCACAGCGGGATTCATTTCGAAGGCACCATACAGGTGCTCCTATGACCGCTCACTTTCAGGAGATCTTGGTCGATTCCTTCCGTTGAGATTCAAAGATCATTTCGACTCGTATTTTGCTCTTTCCCTCTTAGTTTTTGCTTCATTCGGGTGGCGCCACAAACTTTCTGAACTGCGACTTCTTATGAAGTTGATACCGTTCCGAAATATTCCTACTATTCTCCCAATTCCTATTGTGTTTGTATTTTCTTCTTGTTCCTCGTAATTATTTCATTTCAAAGTTATCATTTTGAATCATTGACTTAGTTCCGTAGTTAATTGAACATAACCCTTCTAAAAAGTTGAATCGTATAACCAACAGATCACCCTCTTTGGGATGGGCCTCGCCTTTGGTCCTCGCTTAAAATCGCGGAAAAATTAGAATGAGCGCCTTACCAGCACAAAATCTCCCAGAAACCGGGGTTCCTTCAAAACAGTTGCTTTAATCCCTCACTTCTGGTGCCAATAAAGAGACTTCTCAGAAAGAGTCTGCGAGGTTCCCGAAATGGCGGCAGGTCGCCTGGCCATACTATTGAAAGAGAAAATGAAAAAAATAAACGGGGTGAGCCATGTATGAGCAATTTGATCTCTTCCTTTGTTCCTTCACTATGAGGCTCTGAAGTCTTCTGCTAAATTTGTAGTAGCTATGGGCTAGCGGCTAACGGCTATTAGAAGAATACACTTGAATTTCCCTGTTTCTCATCACCTACAAATTCCTTCACTGTAAACCCTAGCCAGTTTTGGCTACAGTAAGGTGGTTCATCTGCTTGATTTCTGGGAAAATTGAACCCTCAAGCCCTAACCAGGCTTTTCCCTTCCCCTTAATTTGAAATTGTTGATTTTGTAATCAATGGTGCTTAAAATCTATCACGCTGGCCCGAAAGGAAGTGGTTTTCGTATCGCTTTGTTCTACCAAGGTCAGCTGTCTCTCTCACTCACACCAGGACATGGTCATCCAAAATGAGGTAGCTGACCATCAATTACTCAACCCCGCCAATTATAATAAAATGAGCCGTGGGAGGTTTCTACCGGGCCTTTACTGAACCATGAGGTTTCTACCGAGCCGGTTCTTGAACGCGTAAACGTCCTATAGAGACAAAATCCCGCTAATACTGGAAAAAAGATCCACAAAGTGCACAAGGAAAATGACTGGGATTTCAAGATATTACAGGATGAGTATGGCGCACACTTCCGTACAGCTCGAAGCCTCTGCTGCTTTCTTTCTTCATCCTGTTTCGCAGTAGCTATATGCCGCATAATAGACGTTGCCATTAGAGGGCAATTCTGACTGCTCTACGACATAATTTTCCGCTATGATGCTGCAACCGGCAAGGCATTACGCCTTTCTTGGTTACACTCTATTTCGGAAGCCGTTTTTTTTAAGAAAAAAGCCGTTTTTTCTTTTGGCCGTCGTCTCTTATAATGTGTAATCTGCACTCGATTTTCTTCTCGTCTTGGGTACATTCTTCAAACCTCTACCCCCCCCCTTCTCTCCGGAAACAGGATGAAAATGTGATTCCGTAATACTCGGCCCGCAGATGAAGAATGTTATTCAAAGGAATCCTTTTTGAAAAATTGTGATTTTTATCTTTTCCATAAATCACTGGCTTGAGACTCATTATCCACGATAAGAATGAAAAGAACAGAAATATTGCTTTTTTTAAAAAAAAAATTCGAAAAATCGAAAGGGCTGCTACGCGTTCAAAGTGCCCACGACGTCTTTCACAAACGCTGGCGACGCCCGGCCGACGGGGCGTGCCATGACTAGAAATTCTTCCTAGGCCTTCGTTTGATTCACATCTTACACTTCTACTCCATCCTATTCTATCGATCGATTTTGTCTCCACTCTCCGAAATCGCGCGCTTTAACCCGATTCTTTCATTGCGTCGCCTGATACGTAGCCGGCCAAACGCCGTCTTCTTTCCATGCCTCGCCTTTGGCTCCGCCTGCGATTGTCCATAGAGTGCGGTTTTCGTGAGTTTGTTCCTCTTCGGAAGAATCTCTATGCGTGAAACCTTGTACTGTGTCTCTAGTGATCACACCTGACATATGCGTGTTGGGAAAGAATGCAAGATTTTCCCGGAAAAAATTTCTTTGTAGCTATAAATCCAGATACACATGTGATTAACATAACTGTGGTTGCAAGTTGAAACCAGACATTTCTATAAGGGCAGATTCCTCATTATTGACCCCTTTGAATTTTAGCAACTTAATGGAGCCGTAAAGAATAAAGAAAGCTCAGCATCGATGCTATTTTTTGGGATGCGAAATGCACTGAAGTTCTATTTAGGGCTACGTAAATGGACAGCTATCAAAAAGAACCATAAAAGGCATGCTTGGCCTACAATGCCATAAACAGAGGTTGGCCTAGTATGTACAGAGCACTTTTTTCGATCCCCAGACCAGTAATTTTCCACTTAACCGGTCCCATGGAACGCTAGATCGGGCGGTATTTTACCCTCACGCTCTGGCCTCACTGTATCCGTCGCCCTGTAAAACCGTTATCCTAGCAGGACCCTAGTTGGAGACAAATCTCTGAAACTTTCGAAACTGGTCACCCACCATTCAGAGCAAATAACTATTTACAAGGCGACGAAACTTCGGAACGACTTCCGGTCCGCCGATCGAGCAAGTTCGTCGCCATCCGGCCAGGGGACCGCCTCGGACCAAGCGATCGATGGCAGCCGGCTGTGTCCACTGCTTTCAATACTCGTGAAATTTCCCCGTCCTCTATGAATGACCAACAAAAGCACTATTTATGCACGTGTTACAAATGGATGGATCTATTTTTGGAAGCAATTTTATAATTTAACATTTTGTATCCTTCTCTTGTAAACAGATTACCCTCCGCTCTATGAAAGCCCTTAGATAATATTGTGAAATATGGGTCAAATAGATGGACAAAGCAGATGGGTTAGGTTGATCATAATGGGATGGGCCATGCACTTGGCCCATGAGAAACCTATGAAAAATCTTTTGAAAGTCTTCAAATTTTTTCTATGAACTATAAACTTCAATTCCATTACATTATATTACTTAAAGCATAATTTTTAGACACATTTATGATAACTTCATTGAGAATAATTCCCAACTTCCCGTATTTATTTGCAAAAACATTTTGGCTCGAAGGGGGCAGGTAAAGGGTAGAGGGTTTGTGGAACGGCTCCATATCTGACAGGCGATAGAGGGATATCGCACTTGGTGGAATCAACAAAATTATGGCATGTGGTGTGTCGGAAAAAAAAACTCAAAAAATTTTCCCGGATTTTTTAGAAAATCTGAGTTTTTCACATTTCCAGTGTTTCCGATGCACTACACATTCCATTTTATCCGGACTTTATTAGATTTTTTTGAACATGAAATGGGTTATTCGGAAACAGTTCTAGAAGCTCGAAGCAAGATTTTTCCAACGAATTAAAATGGGTTGTGGGAAAGTGAAGAAGGAGGAGAGAAGCCCAAGAGGGTGATGATCGCATCGGAGGATTCAACAACGCCGTGCTTCACTCTGTGCTGTATTTTGCCCGTTCGATGCAGACCACCCTGTGCCTTTGAGCGCCTTTTGTAGCTTTGGAGGGAAAATCAAGGGAAATTTGAGGTCATTAAGATCTCTTTCGTACACGCCATGCATTCGTCTTACTTCTTGAGTAGCTAGTGATGGATGAGCGAAGAGTTTATAGGAGTACGTCGGGGCGCAATATGCTGTAGCAGCGAATCCAGTAAAGATATACCAATCAGTTCCTTCTCTAGGGAAAGAATTTCTTACACCAAACTTGCTGGGAGCACCCCATTTGTATAAGGGCCCTGACTTGTGCACCTAGCCGGTGGCATCTTGAACTAAAGAACAAAGGACAATGCAATGGAGTTGACCACCTCAACTTGGTATGCGCCACGAATTTCATCTCAATTAGGAACTTAGCAACATTCAAATGTGGTTCTGCTTATACAACGAATGCGGGAGTGAGCCATTGTATGACACAAATCAGTTTTTTGCCCTCCTGGACAAGTCTGCCAGCAGTGACCGACCATAGAAGGATGGGAATATGGCGATTCATATTCCATATGGGGTTCCACAATCAGACCTTGAACAGCAAGTGGTGTGGACTGCCAGCGCACCACTTCTACTAGTAACGGGCAGTACGTCAGGCACAATACATATTCAAACGTCTCGGCAACGCCGAACACAATCTCGAGAGGCCGCGCATTCCGAAGCAAATGGAGTGTCGTACTGCCCACATCCTTTTATCCTTTTATCCTCCCATTATTCTTTTTCATTTTTATGACCCCATCTGGTGGCGGACAGTCCGCTAAAATCAAAAAACCTAATTCGCCTTCTGGCTGTCCTTTCAATCCAAGCCATTTTATCCACAGATGCAGCCATAGAGGGCTTAAGGAAGTATTCTGTCGTCCGCAATTTCATCGCAGTAACGCCATCCTTTTCGAGGCATTCAGCCGGACGTTGACGCCATTCTTTCTGGGTCTTTCAAGCGAAACACGCTCACTTTTCCAACACGGCGGAAATTCAACACCTTTTGTTAACCATCCCGTGACTCTTTTGTTCCAGCTGCATGTCACCTATTGCGCTATGCTGCGTGATTTCCTGAGAATGGCTCCTGAAACAATAGCTGCTGACTTTCGGCCCCTCATAGCCAGCCATTCATTCAATGGCCGAGTCACACGGAATGATTCACGGCGATTCTCACATATTTATGAGCGACAACAATGGATGTGTGACTTCTTCCAAAACATTTCGAAACACTTTCTCGTTTATTTAGGAACTCTAGCCTTCAAAGACAATTTCACAGTGCATTTCAAAGAATTCTTCTCGAAGCGGAGTTGTTTGTTTATTTGTTTATTTAAGCGGAGGTCGCGTACTCAGAGACGAATGGCGCCGCATGCATTGCTTGCACGCGCATTGTCCACAGTTTATATCCCAAATGGGATCCCGCGCAAGCCAAATAACCCTTGCTTCCCTCCTGAGTTGGCTGGGGGCGACTAGACCAGCATGAGGGTTTTAACACTGATTTGTATGTCAGTTGGCCCCGCAGTCCTATGTGCACGCCATATGGCCTTTCAGCGCCAGTGCGGTTGTAAGTGGATGTCGAATTCGTGGCACATCCCAGAAAATACTTGGTCAGGGCCAATATCTTTCTACTTTTTCGCTTTACTTAGCTTTTCGTTTAATATATGCATCAGTGCTCTTTCATAACGCAATTATGTCAATGTATTTGATTGAAAAAAAGGCGGAAACTAACTTTTGCAGCTAAACTCTATGACTGGGGTAAACATGAAACTTTTGGAAAAATGTGCAACTTTTCTAAGTCTTGGAAGGGTTTTACCGACTGCACCTTTCTTACAAAAGTTCAGTAGTCTCCTTCAGCGAAAATCTCTAACTTACCAAAGAGTTTTCTGCCCATCAGGAAACATTAGTTAGAATCTCCGTTTAGAAATGGCACTCCATCCGTAAACGCCCTGTTCTATTGAATGCGATGAAGCATCTCAATAAATGTCTATTTTATTCTTTTCGCATGTAAATGGGCGTGATTCCCGTGAAGGCATGCACGAGGCCCTTTTGAACGTTTTCTATTCTTGGTCGATCCATCCAATTAAACTATCCAATCCAAGATGGACTTCTCTGCCACTCGTTTCGAATAAATTTTTCATGGATAATACTTTGCTACGCGGGCGGAAGTGGTAGTGACAAGTGGCACGCTTACCACGCGAGCGGTCCGGGGATCAAATCCTGGGTCGTGAGTCGCCCGGGCCAACCAAGCCTTCCATCCCTCCGGGGTCGGTTAATTGGTACCAGACTTGTCTGGGAGGATAAAAACACTGACTTGTAACATCGGCTGGCCCCCGCAAGTCATTGTATAGGCCACATCGCATTCAAACGCCACTACGAATGTACAAATGGAAGTAGAATGCGTGCCGCAAAAAAAGGGATTGATCAACGGCAAATGCTTTATCCTTTTAATCTATCGTGCAGATGTTACCACTTCAATACTTTCTCATGGAGCGAAGGTGGGTACTAACAGGTCTATTTTTTGAGGAGGAGCTCGAGATCTCGCATGTTTCCAAATTTGTTTGAACATTTACTTACTTCAGTATTTCCCGAAAACAACTTGGCATTAACTTTACATATCACGCTACTTTTCGAATATTGATTAGAGTTAAGCAGCGATGAAGCGTTATCCATTTCGAATATTGATGAGAATAAAGGTGCATGGCGTACCCAGGAGCATAAGCTTACAGCTAGGAATCTGCACTATTGAGAAAAGAGCTTCAACACGTGTAGCACAAAGATTTCGATCAAATTTCCAGTCAAAACCAAAACTGCTTAGGAATGGGCCATATATTCGCCATATACCTAGGAACGCGAAGATGATTGGATCAGTATGACTATATTGGAATTCATAAGTATCTATCCTATGAGCTGAACGAAAGCTAGGTCCGCAATACATACATAGTTCTTCGAGCGATGACAGCTTGTCGCTCCCGACCGCTCTCATCCGAATTAATGGGATACCACCCATGTCCAAGAACTCAAACAACACGCTGCATCTTTCTAATAGGATTGCACGGGAATGGAGTAATACGATTTTTGGCTGCTAACAATCTTTGGGGCAAACTGGTCTAATAGGCTTTTTTTAGAGAGCATCCTTCCGCTTCCATTAAATATCCTTTGAAGGTTTGAGCTTCCTTAAGGTGGATTTGGGCCTCTTTGTTTTTGTTGGAACTGAGCGCTCCCTCCTATTTGTAATCAAAGGTAATGGCCACGACAATCGATTTTTTTCAAGATGGGAAAAGGTCTACAAAAAAGGGTTGAGTGCTCAAGTGAACGACTGGTTGTTCGTTAATTATTTGGTGACGGAAGGCATTATTTAGGCATCTCTGGGAAGCCGATTCACGATCTACGCTCGAGCGTTCTTTCTGCCTCTAAGTGGGCGTTCCTGTCGCTGACCTTGTCCGTCTACACTCTTAACCCTTACACCAGACAACCAGAACACGTTCACGTTCGCGATGGCAGCCAGGGTCAACGGTCCGTTAGGCAAATTTCAGTGCGATGAAGGTCATATTTGTGATTCTCGAAGGGGCTGTGGTCGTATTTGGTGGTACTGGGTATTATGCTTTTGGAAGAGGTGAGAATAGAAAGGCTACCAGCTATCCCTGCCCGACGCTTTTGTTGGAGATGGAGGAGTGTCAGTGGCAATACGCTGTATAACTCCTCAAGGATTGGAGGTAGGGAATGCTGATCCCGAGATTACCCAACGCAGAAGCTGATCCTGATGCCAGCTATCGGTGAACTCTTCCGCACGGGTCATTGAGCGTTTTCTTGCGTTCTTCTCCAATGTTGCATTACTCAACATCTGAACCTTCTTTTTAGACGGGCTGTCAAAATAGCATACCCACTACCTTTAGTTCCGGATAATGACTTAAAGGACAATCAGATCTTCACAGGTTTTCACTACTCAGTGAAAAAAAAGGAAAAGGAGGAGCAAAGAAGGCGATTCTCGATCTCAAATAAACTTTGCAACGTCAGCGACACCCTCTGGGCTCAAATTGCACGAAAATTTGGCAATGGCCGATTTCCGCTAACTGGTCGCGCGCGCGCAGAGGCGTTAACAAGCGCAGCCTATCCGGCAAGATAACTCGCTCTGGCGAGCAAACTAGCCTATGGCCCTCTATATTTAGAGGCAATCTTTGGGACTTTTGCCAAGATTTAGCTTTCCCCAGTCAAATATAAAGCGCGAAGCATGTCACAAGTGGTGGCGATTGAAACAGGTTAAGGCGTTGAGAACCGAGGACAGCATTGGCGCCGCCTCAACCCCATTGAGCCCGCCTACCGTTCCATGTGACCTTCCAAACAACCACGTGGAACACCAGGGGCCGTAAGGTATGCTTCCCCGAAGGGTTGCGGGGACGAAAGCCCCTTTAAATTTTTTGTACTGAAGG
>MU894827.1:0-16437 GCA_036418205.1 Ostertagia ostertagi
TTTGCATTCTTTCCAACATAAGTACGTCGGTTGTGATCACAGAGACAATGTACAACGTTTGACGTAAGAAGATTCAGTTTCCGAAGAGAAACGAACCCATGGAAACCACACTCTGTGGACGGTCGGAGGTAAGTTGGGCGTAGACAAGGGTCTTGAGATGCACGGAAAGAAGTGCGTCTTGGGACGACCATGTATTAGAGGACACATTGGAAGAATCGGGTAAAAGGTTCGAATTGGAGGAAGTCAGGTGAGATGTTCGATCCGCTGAGACATGGCAAAGCAGTTCGGAAAACTCCTCGATTCATTTATAGATATTTGAAAAATTTCTACGTCTACAGATATTCCACAAGCTTTGGACACCCACAAAAGGCTACATTCAACGATCAGAGAAGAAATGTGGAGGTTTTTTTTCGAACAGTTCTCCTCTTGAAACCCTATCCAATAGTAATTCTTGTGTCTGTCTTATACGTAGTTAGAAGGGTTTCATACAAGGGGTCAAGATTTTAGACCCGAATCTCAATATTACCTTATCATATGCACCCTGTATATAAATACTGTTAATTAGTTCTTTACCTTCACGTTTGAAACGTCGCGTTAACTTCCCTGATACTTCTACCTCTCGCTTCTGGTAAGTATTTGGTAAAAAACATATAGTATAATATAAGTGAGAAGGTGAACACAAGACATGAATATTGCTGCATACGGTTCTAAATTCGTACAGTTATTCAACAGCGATTGAGTGCTTGCGTTTTCGTGGAAAGTCAGTTCTAAACTTCGTTCTGACGACTTGTCCTACCAATATGTATACCGTAAAGCAATGCAGAATCATCCATTTCGTACTACTTGCTTTCATATACATTCCCCCCCCCCCAACTACCGTGTATGCTTACAGAAGAATATCGATTAGAATTGCGCAAATCGATGCCTACGCAAAAGTATTAGGCCTTAACATAAGTAGCTTGCTGAGAACCAAAAAATACAGGTCCCATCACAAACTTTTCCCTCACACCGATTCCGAAGGTCCAAAACTTGGGTAGTCTAACAATGGAAGGGAGGTAAAGAGCTATTGGTGGGTGGGCGTGCATCAGAATGGGCGGAGTTATATAGGAAACATTGTAACTTGGTTCCAAGAGCCCTTGAAAACGGGGGAAGAGGCCAACAACGAAAGAAAGGTGAACAGGCATTGGCGGATGGGGTTGTGCCGAAGTAGGCGAAGTTTGCCACGAAACATTATAATTAGTTCCAAAGAGGGCGCAGAAGGTCGAGAAGAAGTGGATAAAGGTTGGGAAGGGAGGTCAAGTGCTATTGGTTGGTAGCACCGAGATGGGCGGAGTTTGCCACGAAGCTCTACGAAGACACCAATGGCCCTGTTGCATTACCCATTGTAAATCTCGTGATTTGCACCCCTGATGTGCGTGCGCATCCGCCGCCGCCTGCTGTGCCGCCAGCAGGGTCAACCGTCCGTTCGCACTATTTGAATGAGTAGGTCGCATCTGAGATTTTTCGGAGGGGGGGGGGGTTGGTGTCGCATTATGGGGTTGAGCAAGGTTGACTATCTCTGGAAAATTGCAACGGGGTCGTGAAAGGAAATTTTTTTTGAGGGGGGGGGGTTCGAAGACTTAAGCGAATAATTTATGACAGTAGCGTGAACAAGGCAGAATTGGTGGGATTGCCGCTTAGTATTCCATTTAACCCCCCGTTCAACGAAAGTTTTGGAGGGAAAAGTGGGCAGAGTTGGGTTGTGTCGACTGGTCTCAGAACTAAATACTGTAGAAACAGCCATGATGGTGCGAGTAATGATGAAAGGGGAAGACGGTCGCCTTCTAACACTGATGGTGGTGATGGCGGGGTCGCATCGAGACCTCACTTTAGGGGTCGCAAAATTTTTGAAAAAGTGCGAGTGACGGTTGCCCCTGGTTGCGGCGCAACTGGAGCAACTGACTAGCGATGGATTGGCATGGTGCCATCATACGTGTTGTGGTAAACCCTTTCATATGCCCGTTCCCTTAGCCATTGCCTGTCCATGAGCGAAAATCAACAAACAAGCAAGTGGGTCCTGTTTTGAGTTTCCTCAACTCTTCTTTTTTCGCCACTGGCGAAGCATTGAGCACTCCACGTCCCCACCTCCCCCCCCCTACCGCAACCTATCGTATTCGCTGCCTCCAAAATCTAATGTCACGAGTACGTGAACGTCTTCGACAGGAGTGTGGAAGCAGCGTTACGAGACAATGAAATGAGAAACTCACATTAAGTATTGGGAACAGAAAACCGACGAGACTGCTTGTCGTCCAATTAGCTGCTGCCATGTACGCGTTCCCATTTGCTCGTGCATTTGTTAAGAACAGTTCTGATGCCAAAAGCCACGATATGGCAGCTGAAATTCGTTCAGATCAAAGACTATGAAAAGCCTCTTTGGTATCTCTTGTTGGAACCTCGAAATTATTGGCCGAAATGTTAAATTCCTGCACCACGTGAAAATGATAATTGGAACCTTTATCAACTGGCCTGAGGTTTTGACCTTTTCGTATTCTTCAGAGGCCTGAAGATAGCTCGAAGCTTTTCATTCTGTAAGCTAGCTGTTCGCCCTGTTGCGTTTCCGTTGTGGGAAGCATCTCGGAACTACCCAATACGATCAAGGGCACTATTTACCCTTTACCGCCAGGGTCAACCCTATGTTGCTACAAGTAGCAACGGGGGGGGGTCGTATTTTGATGAGTTTGTAGAGGGGGGTCGTACTTGCTTCGATTGTAAGAAGTTGCATGTGATGAGTGGGGAGCGGCGCCGTTTCAGCGGCGCCTATATACCCCCCCCCGCTCGACGGCATTTTTGGAGGAAAAAGTGGGCGGGGTTCTTGATGGAAGATGGAGATGGTGGAGGTAGGGAAAAGGGGGTCGTATCAAATCCACCTTGGGGGAGGGGGGTCGTAAAAAATTTCGAAAAGTAGCAACGATAGGACCGACCCTGCTCTCGGGACGTGACACATGACGATCAAAGCACTATTACCCTTTACTGCCCCACTCCTCAAGAACTGAGCCGGATTTTGATCGAAAATGATTAAGGATTTGGCTAGGAAAGTTGTTTCCGGGGTATTTCGACCCGTAGAATACGAACATCACATCGGTTTAGCGCAACAACGCTTGGCACCCGCGCCACAGGCGCCAGCGCTATCACAACAGCTTTGCGCGGGCGCCCGTAGCGCAGGCTACAGGCTCACTCGCTACCAGCGAATTTCGTGATCCGCGAATTCTGGCGCCTCTTGGCGCCGGCGCTTCTGGCGCGAGCGTCAGGCGTTCTAGCGGCGAAACGAATGTGATATTCGTGTTCTACGGGTCGAATTACCCCTGAAGGCAAGTTTCTAGCCGAATCCACAGTCATGGACAAATTTCGATAAAAACCCCGGCTCAGTTCTCGAGGAGTGGGGCAGTAAATGGGTAAATAGTGCCCGATCAAGAACTCATCAAAGGTTTCATCCTATTATATGCTCAAACACCATAAGACTACATATAGCGAGGTCCATCTGCCTATAAGAACTTTACCAACAGGGCGTGAGCTGATGGTGGAACCTTTGGTGGGTCGTTATTGAGTGATTTCGAGTTTTTCCTAACACGACTACGGAAACGCTGGAAGCGGGAGTGAATGGTCAAAATTGAAAGCTCCGAGCTATCTTCAGGTCGAAAAGTCAGGCCAGTTAAGAAAGTTCCAATTATTAAGCTCGCGTGGCACAGAAGAACCAAACAACATGAAAAGCATTTGGGCTTATGATGAAACATCTGAAGCCAGCCAGAAGGACGGAGTGATTGGAGAGCTTCGGGAACTATAGCGCAAGTAACGAGCAGGAGCTTGTCTCAAAGCAGCGCATGTGGGTGCGTTTTGATGAAGGCACGGACAATGAGCGTCACTGGCGGAGGGCGCTGAGGAATGTCCCGACTAACCCTTTCCAAATGATGGCCAACATCACCAAAACGCTCTACCTCACAGCAATCACACTCACTGCCCACAAATGTGAAGGGGATCTACCTCCCACCCATCACTGTCCAGCCTATTTTCAATTCACTCCTCCCTTAGATTGCCTGTGCTTCATTCAGTCTATTACGTTCGTTTTAACCCTTCCAAAGGATCAAGGAATGGATTTCGTTTCTCAATCTGTCATGCGCTGAAGAAGTCCTCCACTGAACAGCACTATTCTACATCACAAATCGTTAGCCTCAAGGTAAACTCCCATGGCAACCCAACCCCAAGTCCAACGATCACCTGTATCACCTGTCGTCCCGTTGATCATCGATTTGCTCGAGCGGGCGCCAGCAACGTCTCCATTCGTCCCTGTCGCGTGCAAGAGTTGTCCAGTGGACCCTCCTCGCTCGAGGGACACGATGTCCTTCATTCCTTTCGTTCAGAGCTTTCGTGAAGAAGTCTGACCATCGGGCCGGCGGTCGTCCAGGTGTTCGTTTGACGTCCCGAGGGATCCAGTCGGTAACCGCTCTGGTCCAACGGTCATCGCAAAATCGCATGACGTGTCCGGCCCACCTTATCTTCGATTCCTTGGCGAAAACGGCAGCGTCCCTGATCTTCGATCGTTGGCGTAGTTCGGCACTCCGGATTCCCCTCTGCACTTGCGTGTATAGGGTTACTCCTAGCATCGTCCTCTCGACAGCGCGTTGGATAACGCTGACCGCATGCTCGTCCTGCCTGCGCAGAGTCCAAGTCTCTGAGGCGTAGGTTAGGGCAGGAAGGACAGCGGAATCGAAGAGGTGGGCACGGAGCCGGATGTTTCGTCTTCTTCACTACTCCCTCGATGTTCTTATACGCTCCCCAAGCCGCTCGTTTCCTCCTGCTCAGCTCTGGAGCTAGATCGTTCATCATATTGATTTCCCGACCTAGGTACACGTAGCTGGGGCAATCCGCCCATTAGTTTACTTGGTGATTTGGACGAGCTGCGTTGTCAGCAGCGGCACGAACTGGAACATCTCGATTGAAGCGTGGTTTGGCATGGTGCCACCAAATGCGCGTTGCGGTGAACACGTTCCTGCGCCAGCTTTCCGAGCCGTTACCTGCCAAAAGAGGGTTGTTTTGCGTTTTTCCGACCGATTTCTCTGCTTTTTTTCGCCACTTTCTCTCGTACTATTGAGAACCACCACGTCTCCTCTAAACCCATCTTTAAAGGCAAGATTCAGGATTAAATTATGAGGTAATTCCACTCAAATGTGAAAGTAGGGGTAGGAGTGGACCGCCAGTGGAAAAAAAAGAAAAAATCGTGAAATACACAGGAAATACGAGCCTTTTGCTCTACGCTGCGGAGAAGTTCAAAAGGCCGGCAGGGAGATGAGAGATAATGTGAGCGCGGAGAGCGGTAGAGAAGTCCGAGTAGAGAGAGCATAGCAGATCAAAGCGACGCAGACAAGATATCGAGCGGTGGGCGGAGCGTGTCGCAACAGGTGGAGCGTGTCAAAGTTCTTAGCGCCTAGCGTCTAAGTAACGCTTTTCGAAGTAGGGAAGTGACGCGACCTCTACACTTGCGTACCTAGCGCTTCTAGCCACCGTAAAGGCTCATTAAGTGGGTCTGAGCCCGAACTTTGCCTTTAACTATGGTAATCGTAACCTTAAACGACTACAGGTTCTTGGTAAAATTATATCCGTACTACAGTTCAGCGAATATGTATAACCTATTCTCACCTGGTCCAAGAGCAAATGAAAACACGAAAATCAAGACCATCAACACAGCTGAGAGCCGTGCCCATGCACGATCTAGATTTGTAATAGCAACCACCAACAAAAAAGTCGAGGCTATCATGCCAATGGTACCCATTTTTAATAACGGAATTCGACCCCAGTTTGGCCTATCAATCTGGAATAAGAAAACAATTTATGTATTATCACTCACTAACTATTTAATGAAGTTGAGTCAAGATAATGAATGTTTAATTAACTGTGCTTCGAAACAAATTTTAGTCCTCTCCAAAGAACAAAAACAGGGGGGGGGAATATCTCCAACTGTGCCGTGTATACTTTTTGAATACACAGTTTTAAAGCACTCCTATGCATTAATTATAGGCGGTGCCATGACAAATTCAAAACAGTAACTGCAGTTTTCCACTTCTACGCCTACGACTAATGTCGCGCAAATTGGAGGCGGATTTCCGAATAAGGCCGATATCACAGTTTGCGAATCGAGCGATTCATTAGCGAATCGGTGGATCTGGCGTTGCACCAGCGAGTCGAACTATGTACCAGCGACTCAATAGTGGCGGGACCCAACGTTCAAAGGAAGCCCGCCACTTTCAAACAGTGTCCACTGTCAAGTCCCGCCACTTTCAAAAAGGGTCCACTGTCACGTGACACTGTTTGAAAGTGGCGGGCTTCCTTTGAACGTTGGGTCCCGCCACTATTGAGTCGCTGGTACATACGATTCGCTAGCGAATCCCTCGATTCGCAAACTATGACATCGGCCTACGGATTGCAGGTCGAGCTGGCTTCTAGCGCTTTTGTCGCACAATTTTAAGCCGCACAGGAGGCACAACATTAACGTTTTGTTCACCTGTTACCGCGAATGGGGATGAGGCTGTTGAATGTGCTCCATCCCATATTTTGCAATTTAAAGCTCAAAATCCACGGATTTGATGTGAGGCGGCGGCGCCTGCAAAATCGCTCTGGTCCCACGCGGCGCAAAATCCCAAAACCCGCGCTGTCGTCAACGTGTTAAGAAGGCATTCTCGCGTTGAGCACTGCCTTCGTGGCCGATCTCTCCTCTGATTCGCTGCCCCAGTCCCTGGTCTTTCGCCGTAGGAACCATCCCTTTCAGCAGAGCAGAGTGCTCACTTTTACGACGGAAGCATCCGTTAGCTCTATTTATAGAAATCCATTCAGGAACAAGGAGCTATTCCACAAGAATTAGATGGTTTTCCTTGTTTTTTTTGCACTACGTTCTCTCCTGACGGGGAACCAGTTCAGAGGCCTCATGCCGCATTCAAGATATTCGAAGAGCTGTGATGATTATGCAATTGATTTACATGTAGATTAAATTTAGATAGGAACAGTTGATAAAGGTAAAAGATCAAAAGCTCTACATACAAGAAACATTTGTAAAAAGGTCGTTGTGAGATTGACAAAGCCGACCACAATAGTGGCAATAATGGCGTCTTGATCGCTCATACCGACTTGTCCAAATATCATTGTTGAGTAAAACATAACAGCGTTAATACCTTCAAAAACAAATTACTGGTTAAGGTTCTACAAGGTTTCTCATTAACATTTTTCTGCTTTTACCGTTCTAAGACAAATGTTTTCGAAGCTGAATAGTTACAGAGGATAGAAATGAGGGTGTCGGTGTTCAGCCTCCATGCATGATCTTCGAAATTTTATTCAGTGCAGATCGCAAGTCTAATTTCAGGGTTCAGGTCTTTTGTAGTGAACAGCAACTTTTTAATGGTAGTTGACGGAAGTTTCAAAGAGATTCTGAGTCGTCTTTCAATGCTACACCATCGAACCGCTCACTAGAGCGAAATAATGACTATTTCTTGGAGAGTTAGAAGAATGCTGACTCCAGCGCTGATATATTTCATGTACAAAGCTACAAGTTTTAATCAATTAAGAAGTCTCGATTTTGTGATTATCTATCAGTTATCACCTTGTATTTCAACGAACGTTCCTACTGAAGTTTACGGCTTGAAGAGACACAATTTCTCAAAATATAAGGTGACTATTTCTGTGACAATCATATTTTTTAGATTATGTTGTCCTGCTCGATAGCCGCATAAAAGGAGGTGATTCCAACGTCCGCCAGCTTTCTACTACAACACCAAGTCGCGTCCGTCCAGCTCAACGGCCACAATTGGACCCGCTCAATCTGGGACAATATTCTTCAATATCGCGTAGGACAACGGTTCGGCTGATCAATATTAGTGGGACTATTTAGATTCAAATAAATAGTTAATAAGTTGCCTTTGCTCAACTTTAAAGGTAACACCGCGTGGCGACTCGAAGAGTATCTTGGCGAGCAACCTTTATACAAACGCTATAATTGGTGCATCGGCAACCCCACGGATTCAGATTCCACATCATGCCAGAAGAAAGTTTCTACTTCAAAGATTTTCGCTTTCTTGTTGATATTCAACAAAACCCAGTTCCACTAGATCTGAGAATCGATCTGTGCTCGACATGGCAAGAACTCAAAGAGCAATATAAGCAAGCAAAGGAACTGGATGTATCCTGGCTTCGACATCTGATTACCACCACGTGTTCCGATGCCCACCCGGGAGAGCTCGTCCTGCTCACCAATGCCTTTCTCAGGACGGCCATCACAACAAGAGATAGCCTTCTACGACTCGCGCAACGCTTCGTGCTTCTTGACGGAATTTATCTCACGCTATGCCAAGTTGGCAAGTTCACGCAACAAGCTCAAGAGAAATGGGAGAGGGAAAAGGCGGAGAAAAGGATCGATACGAGTAGCGTTATAGTGAAAACCGACAAAACCGTACTAAGAATCGAGAGCATTATCGCTGAAATCGAGTTCGAGATAAGCGAAGCGAAGAAGTCTCTTCACGAGGGTAAATGTCATCTCCAAAAACCATCTGCAAGTGACGTGTGTGAAAGATCCTGTGTGAAACCCGAAGAAGAAGAAGAAGTGAAAGATTTCGAAATGGTGGAAGTGGAAGATGATCCTGGAGATCACAATATGGAGATCGAGGCGCAAGATGGACCAGATCGCTTCACAGAAGAGCAACCAGAGAAGCGACAAGAAAGCTCAATCGCTCAAGAACTTTCCGATGAAGACTATTTATTTCAGCTAATTCGTGAAAACTCTGGAGAAGAAGAAGAGCAGGAGATCAATACTCAAAAATGTGAAAACTCTGGAGAAAACGAAGAGCAGGAGATCAATAGTCAAGAAAGCTCACACGACGACTATCAACAAAAGCGCTCAATTCAAGATATCGGTAAAGACCTCGACGATTTGGAGCGTGGTCTACGTCTACTCCCCACACGACGAATCACAGAAAAGCTTCACCAGGTATCAAGCCTTGGGTCAGATGCGCCTTCTGCAGAAGACGAGGTATACATTACTCTGATTCATGCCCTGACTTTCCCGATGGCGACCAGCGATACCGCCTCATCCTACAAGACGACAGGTGTGTCTACTGTCTAGAAAGGTGCAATCCATACGTGGAATGCCGTGAAAAAGGAAGGGCGTGTTGGTATTGTGGGATAGTAAAAAACACAATACTGAAGTTCCTCATCCAAGAGACAATGGCCACCACCGTTCGTTATGCACTATACCAAATTCGAAGGGATGGATAAGAAACGTCATCGACGACGTCAGACAAGAGCTGCATGAAGCGTCAAAGTTGGGCAATACCATCTCTTCCGCCCCGGGAGTGTAGCAAAAGCTACAGTTAATCAATTACGAAGTCTTCGATTTCTGTGAGTCACCGATCGGCTTATCACCGTTCGTATCTAAACGCACGTTTCCCATAAGCTTAGCTTGAAAAGACACAATTTCTCAAAACATAGGGTTTGTTTCTCTTGTGAACATTTAGCTTTAGCTTGAAGAGACACAATTTCTCAAAATATAAGGTGACTATTTCTGTGACAATCATATTTTTTAGATTATGTTGTCCTGCTCGATAGCCGCATAAAAGGAGGTGATTCCAACGTCCGCCAGCTTTCTACTACAACACCAAGTCGCGTCCGTCCAGCTCAACGGCCACAATTGGACCCGCTCAATCTGGGACAATATTCTTCAATATCGCGTAGGACAACGGTTCGGCTGATCAATATTAGTGGGACTATTTAGATTCAAATAAATAGTTAATAAGTTGCCTTTGCTCAACTTTAAAGGTAACACCGCGTGGCGACTCGAAGAGTATCTTGGCGAGCAACCTTTATACAATCGCTATATTTCATGTGATGCAATAAAAGGCGTAGAAATGTATCATCAAAGAAATCCGTAGACTATACATTAAAACTCCTGGTGTTTCAAATTCAAAATTGCTAGCGGCAACCTCTTGTTACGGTAATTTTTGGGTGTCCCCCAAGAGGCCCATCGCGCGGCGAAGGAAGAGACGCAGATGCGGCAAAGGACGAGTCGCAGCGCGTGCTGTGCGATATGAGACGTAGTATGGTACACTCTATTTAACCTGACGCCTAACCGCTACAGTATGCGCTGCGACTCGTCCTTTGCCGCGTCTGCGTCTCTTCCTTCGCCGCGCGATGGGCCTCTTGGGGGACACCCGTAATTTTTGCCCACCCTGTATAGTTTGGGAACATTGTTATAATCCCTTTTTATGTCTATGGTAGATATTCGAGTCAAAGAAAAGGTGACCCACGACTCCAACTTCGCCCAAAAATCTCTTCTCAAATTGCCAACCACTGTGTACCTGTTAACTGTTGGAAGATCATCATGACAATGACGATAATCGTCGGTTGTCTGAATTCTTTACGAAACATATCGAACATAGATGGTCGATCATATAACGAGTCCCATAGTACGGCCGCCTCCGCTTTCATACTGTCGATCTCGGCTCCAACCTGAAAAATATGCCCCTTAACTGATGACTCCGCTAAAATTGCAATATTGCGCATCTTAAAGGCTAGTTGAAATTAGATCTAAAGTCATGCTCTTAGAACAACTTAATATTGTGACTCTACTCGAACGCGAAATTAGGGATGTGAAGTAGACCGCCAACAAAAGGCAGCTGGTACCGACCGATGGGTGTGAAAGCGGAGCGGCTAGCAATAAGAGCGTGAGGAAAAAAAAACACGGGAGATGTCTTCACTGTTGATTTCCGCGAGTCTCACTGACAACGTGAGTGCTCTGCTCTGCCGCTCTGCTAAGATGGCTAGAAACTTTAGCAGTCATTGGAAGCGGGTCCAAAAAGACGGATAAATCCTTGCTACATCCCAAGAGACGCTCCTTTCGCCACAAAAGTGCCAGCTTTGTCTTCTAGAGACCCAGCATCTCTTTATAGTACGCATTTCCCTTCTCCAGAGTCAAGATTCATCGTGCCAGGTTCTTTAGGGAGAAAAGAAAAAGTAGAAACAACTAAAAAGGAAGCCCCTTCCCATTAGGCTGCTGAAGAGTTTAGGAGACGGGCGAGGCAAGAAAAAATGGACGACGAGGAGAAAGAGGAGGATTCTGAGATGAACAGAAAAGGACAACCAGCCAGTCAGTGATGGTTTTCGCAGAAATCATAGAAGCAGGAACCACGATTCGAGGACACCTCGGTCCCCTGAACGCTCTTTTTCAAGCTTACGTGTCGACTGATCATTGCCTTGATACCTTGAGGATCGTTCCGAGACGATCTACAACATTGAAGCAGGGACCTTACACAGGTGTCAGAGGTAACAATATGAAGGAAAAACTCAAAAACGCACATCTCTTGTCCCTCGTAAGATTTCCAAGTCCTCTCTGGCCTGCTCCAATTCACCTCTGATACAAAGAGTGAATCGGGGAGACTCAGGAATCATCGGCAATGTGATGACTTGCACAATGGCAGGTATTGCGATGAAGCCAAAAATGAGCGGCCATCTATCCGGAGTACCAAACAGCAGTGGATTGGCCCATGATCTGCAAATATGTATTATTCGAGAATTCTGCGTAACATGGTGCACCAAGTCACTTGTCAAAGGAATTTTGTAGCCAATACGACCTCCACCCCTTTCGCACTCCGCAGCGAGACCTCTATAAATTCCTGTCTCACTTCCAGCGCTTCATTAATAGGCAGTGCAGCACATTGACCGGAGGGAGGTGAGGTCTTCGTGCCGGCCAGTGCAAGCAACTGCGAGGGCAGCGGTTGTCACAGCCCGTTCCAAGCATCAGCCCTCCCCCACGCCCCTGTGCGAGGTATGCATATGTATTACCCATCACGTTCCATGACGTCAGCAAAACAGCAAAACCCCAATCATCGTGGTCACCGTCTTCAGTATATAGCTCACTTTTTCGAAAAAAAAAATCATTGAGTGATTGCGTAAAGGGTGAGGAGAAGGTAAGAAGGACGAAAAAATACGAAGTTATACGATTTGATACCCCCTTCCCAGAGTCTTCGTTAAATTTTCAAATTTTAGCGAGAGTTTCTGGAAATGTTCGAAAATTCCCGAAAAAAAAACTAATGCCCTTATTTTTTTCGAAGATGTACTTTCGACCGCAAATATGTACGAGTGCTCCTTACTTCACGCCTTAAAATATTATGCCAGTAAGAAAACTTATGAACTGGTTTTTTGTAACTTGATACGAAAGGCAATTGGTTTTGCGCGAATATGGCAGGTGAAAGAAAAAAGGAGTACAAGTCTGTCGATGGATGTACAGGTCGAGGGCTCGCTCACTTGCGCACTGCGTGTGTTAAGGCAATGGGAAACTGATCGTGGAGAAGAGTGTATGAGGCGAGACAGCGCAAGAGATGAGAGGGCGCCATGCAATAGCCTGTTGCAGGGGAGAAGTGAAGCTGTTGAAGCCGTCTCCGCAAGGCCCTTGGGCCCTTGTCGGGCAATTTCCATGAACGGGAGTTTCATTTATGATTGTCCCTAGAGGTCTATCCTCCAGACCTAAGGATAGTTCACACGATTCTGCCTGGGATGTGTCTTTGAATGGGAGCGACAGATTCCTGGTCGTCGATTCATCCTAGTGCATAATCGACAACATACCTGAGAAAACAGAATGGAAGCGCAGATAAGTAGTTGATGAAATGAGCCGATAAGTCCACGATGGTTTGTGGGCGCGATTTCAACCTGGTACATAGCCGTGACCACCGACATACCTTCAACAAAAAAGGTTGATTCGAGGGATTTCTCTAACCCAATCAGAATCGCGTCAGCAAAAAAAGTGCCTCACCTACGTAAAATCCAATGAAGAAGCGTCCGAGATGTAACATCAAGTAAATGCCGGCGTATTTTGCGGTACCCATAAAAGCAGCAGCGAGAAATGCAATAATGTTCGTGTAGAGCAAGCAGCCTCTTCTACCAGCTGTATCAGCCAGTACTCCTGACGACAATCCACCAACCGCTCCACCCACTCCAAATAGGGCAACGATTGTTTGGCTGAATATTTCGATGTTTATGGGCAATATCTCCAGTTGCCGCTCACAATCCACAAGACACCTGGATCTCATCCATACCAACCGACGTAAGCAAACCAGCCCTTTTGGCGCTTCGGCTGGGACCGTATGCTGAATGTTGGGGAGGGGATGGAGTCCCCGACGGTGGACGGACCACTTCAACTCGGTCCTTAGAACCGCCACAATTTGGTGCTTACCTCAGAACTAAGCCTTAAAGAGAGGACGGGTCCGTCCCCTCTCCAAGGCTTAGTCCTGGGGTGAGCAAACCAGCCCTTCTGGCGGAGCTGCTGGACCAGCTGCACCACTTGCGTCAGTACTCTCCTATCGTACCAACCGAGTTGAAGTAAACCGTCGACCGTTGGGGACCCCATCCCCTCCCCAACATTCAGCATACGGTCCCAGCCGAAACGCCAAAAGGGCTGGTTTGCTTACTGCCTATGTAGTGTGCACACAAGGAAAAAGGGTTCCGGCGTCCAGATTACGCCAGTTGAGTAAGGCGAGCCCCTGCACCATTGTGCTCACGCTAGTATCTCATTGGGGGAGCGCTCCTTCATATCAGTAGCAACTTTCCTTATCATTCCACCCCCCCCCAGTAAGGATTGGAGCAGCATAATATGTAGCGCTTGCATTTTCATTTCTTCACCACCAAGCAGTTGCCAGCAAAAAATAAAAACATAAAATTAGTGATGTTCACTCCGTCATTTCTACAACTTTGATTGCATTTCGCAAAAATCACCTGATATAGAATAAAAAAGTATTATGCTCGTTTTCAGAGTCCTTATTATTCTGAATTTGTAAGAAACGAATATGGTTTTAATTGAAGCGGAAGTAATAGGGTCAGGGTCAACGCAACGTTCAATAGAAACATGGGAATCAGAAAGAACTTAAAATTGAGGTGTCCCTTTATTTGTAGATGCTGTTGGAGACGCCGTCTGGATTTTACAACTTCTAAAGGTCTATATCTGATCGTGAGTACAGCTACAATTTTGAAGAAAACGACAACAACGGTTTTGTAGAGCGGGAAGAGTATTTTCAAATAGTCTGATTGATTTTCGGGCTATTCTTGTACTGATTGCATTTGTCACCTCACACTGACCAACCTGATCTCATGATGGAGGAGTCGATTTGCCCCCAAGCGTTCGCCAGCAACGTCTCCATTCGTCCCTGTCGCGTGCTAGGGTGGTCCAGTGGATCCTCCTTGCTCGAGGGACACGAAGCCCATCATTCCTTTCGTTCAGAGCTTTCGTGAAGAAGTCTGACCATCGGGCCGGCGGTCGTCCAGGTGTTCGTTTGACGTCCCGAGCGAATCGCAAACGGTGGATGCTGCTTTATAGTCGAAAAAAAAAGACGCACGATATTGTGCTGTCCAACCCCATCAGCACATCCAGTTCTCTAACCGATAATCTAAAAGAGATGCATGATAGATGTTGCAGCCTCCGAAAACTATGTTGGAACACGTTGGCCTGGCTTTTTGGTTTCTCGGGCGGCTTGAATGGTGTAGTTTTTCGCGGGCGCAGATCGATTCACTGCACATTGCGGTGGCTTTTAATCTGATAATGATAAGAAATCTGGATGTACAAAATAATACAATCTGCGATCGGTAGAAGACCTGGAACAAATATGTAGGGAAGGCTAATATGATTGATTGGACTACGCGCAAATGCATTTACTGAGTGAGCACATGATGTGCCTCAGGTTCGCCATCGTATAACTCGCTAATTGGTGTGACAAGTTCTCGACTCGACTTTTTCTTCACACGAACCTATCTCATTTTCCGGTGTTTGGAGTGTCTTCCGAGACGCTTTACGTCAAACCCCGGCGCACATCGGTGCATGCCCTACCCACAAGTAAAAATTTACTTCTTTCCCTTTGCCGGCCTCTGTCCACTTTTTTCCTTGTTTCCGGAACTATTTTGAAGAAAAAGGCATTCCCCTACGACCATTTTTTTCTGCTCTGTAGACTTTTTCCATAGTAAAACGAATTTTTCATAATAAACATTGCTTCGATGGAGGCAGCCCTTCCGCCGGAAGGTGAGTCTTTTAATTGGTCTCGCATAGCAATGCACACTTCACCACTTTTTCCACCAGTTCCGCTAGTTTTTGGAATTGAAAGTTGAAAAATCGTTTGGTCATAGCAGCGCGCATTCAATGCACGCCACGCCCACCGTGGACGGGGCTCCACTTAGTTGATGTATTATGTTTTGTACTTCTCGAGTCATGACCCCCACCCATCCCACACTTGACCCGGTCCCTCCAGGCGGATCCCGAGGAGCTAGGGAATTTCGTGACAGACACACAAAACGACGGACGAGGACGACGGACGACAGACGACAGACGACAGACATACAGGCAGACGAAGCTTTAATAGTAATTAGGACCAAAGCTCAATGTGCTTGTGCACATTGAATTGGTGTATTTGGTCTTTTCTCAGGGGTTCGCAGCCCGGTAAGGTTTTGCTTCCAATGTTAATAACTTTGGCGCAATGTGGTCGGCGGAGAAGAGGGCGGTGCCACCCCCCCCCCCCATCATCACGTCAGATTCACATAAACGCTCAGTTTTAAGGCTAAGCCTCACCAGGAAAGTCTTACAGGACATGGAGCGCTTTTTCAAAACGGTTTTTTGCATGTTATAGAGACACGCGCAGGGAGCATAAAACTGAGAATATTTTTTCTGAGCGGCTCTGGGAATGCTAAAAAATTGTCGAAACCATGGCTTGTGGTTCGATCCCCACTGAAGACAAATTTTTGCATTTCTCTGATTTCCACTTTCTTGGGCTCATAATGTCTAAACTTATTCAGTGAACAAAAGCTTCCAAAATGCAACTATTCAACGCTACAAATGCTGTAAGTTTATAAAAATGTAAAAGTTTCATTTTTAGAAGAAAGTTTTCCCCCTTTTTCTGGCCCTGTCAGGGCCGCTCAGAAAAAATGATCATCAGTTTATGCTCCACGCACGTGCCCCTATAACATGCAACACACCGTTTTGAAAAAGCGCTCCATAACCCGAAAGACTTTCCTGGTCAGGCAGGGGATAAGAGGGAATCCGAGACGCAGGACAGCGATGTAATTCTCTCCCGAATTCGTTCCTGTCCTTTAGGCCTAGTCCTAGTGGCCTACAAACTGCCCCCCCCAGAATCCCATTGCGCCATATTTCTTTCGGAATCCAGTTTTTGCAGAGATCTGGCTAAAAAGTAGGTGCGCGATGAGGCCTCCGACAACTGCTCAAAGTAATCTGAAGACACCCTCCCGAAAGAGTCCCGTTTTGCTGTTTTCTTTTCTCCCTATTATTTTTTCGGAGTATCCTCCAAAAGTGAGTTTCCAATTTTCGAACGTTCATAACCTTCTTTTGTGGTGTTTTCCAGGAAATAAGCAAAAATCATGGAAAAATACATGATTCAG
>MU894833.1:0-10137 GCA_036418205.1 Ostertagia ostertagi
CTCCCGCTAATTATCACAAGAATGCTGAGTTGTGGGCAAAACTTTCGCCCCAGCCGGGATTCGTACCCCCGGATCTCTTGCTTTCCGGGCAATTGTGCTACCAGTTACACCACCGGGGCACCATTTCACCCCAACTCAGCTTCGATGGTGAAGTTACCATAGCTTATCAGCATTCACACGTATAACGTGATGAACCGGTTAGCCGATATCGGCAGTAAACGCAAGGCTGAAAGCTTTACTAGTTGTTCCATTACCAGATGTTATCAAACAAGTCAAAAACTTCTCCAAACTATTTTTCGATTGTACGAATCTCGCTACTCATAGGAGATTATAGTCTCTGTTAATGCGACTACGAATAGCAGTATGTTTCTGGAATATGAATATGCCAATTAATTTTCTCATAAAAAATACGTCTTAGCAAGTCGGACTAGAAAATTTTGCCCCCCCCCCCGTATCACAATTTGCGGTCTTCCACAGGGAGATCGGGGATCGCTCTTGAAGAAAACCATGCCCAAGCTTTGGAGGTAAGCAAACCAGCCCTTTTGGCGTTTCTGCTGGGGCCGTATGCTGAATGTTGGGGAGGGGATGGGGTCCCCGAGGTCGACGGACTACTTCAACTCGGTCGGTACGGTAGGAGAGTGATGACGCAAGTGGTGCAGCTGGGTCCAGCAGCTCCGCCAAAAGGGCTGGTTTGCTTACCCCAGGACTAAGCCTTGGAGAGGAGGTCCCGTCCTCTCTTTAAGGCTTAGTCCTGAGGTAAGCATCAAATTGAGGCGGTTTCAAGGAAATAGTCCGTCGACCGTCGGGGTCCCCAACATTCAGCATACGGCCCCAGCAGAAACGCCAAAAGGGCTGGTTTGCTTACTTCCAAGCTTTGCAGTACATTCACGACGCCATTTTTCGCTTTTTCTCGGGACAGGCGCGATTTGGCCCCCGCCTAACCTCACATCCGTGGATTTCATGCAGTAAAGAACAAAAAATAATAGCACAGAGAATTCTCAGTGACCTTGATGACTTTGATGTAAGAAGTTTAATTGTTCCGATATCAACGCAAATGCAAAAAACTACATCAAATGGGTGGTAGGCACGTTTTAGTGGCACTCATATGGGCTGCACCGGCGTAGATGAGACTTTCACCTTGGCCTCCAAATAACTTTTAACATTGGTCGAAAGACAGGTTAACCAGTGCTTTCTGAGAAAAAACAGCCCGGTCGGTAAGGGTGTCCAACAGGGATGATGTCAGGGCAAATGTGCGTAGCGGGGAAAGACGATCGACCGTACTTGCAGTGGCCGAAGAATGCCCCGCCTTACGACAGAAGCTATTAATCACCAACAGAATAGAAAGACTTGCTCAATACGCATCGCATTAAATTGATGACGAGTATGAGAATGTTCACATATTATTCAAGGATGAAAAATAATAATAAAAGATTTCACAAGGAAATGCTGGGTTGTGAACAAAACTTAAAACGAGGGGTGCGGGTTTGACTCTCCGTGGGGCGAAAGTTTTGTTCACAACCCAGCATTCTGTGAAACATTCGCAAGGCGGGAACTGCGGCCAAAAACAGCAGTTAACAACCAAAACAAGTCAATAATAAAAGACGCAATATGGCAAATATGTACATAGTTTATACAACGTAGTACTATATAAAATTATGGGTAGTATTTGTAAGGAATTGTCTGACCTCGCCAGACTAAGAGGATCATATGGGCCGTGGCGTTTTCATAAGTCCTGTCACAAGGTTTAAATGTCTTCATATTGGGTAACTGGACTGATCGAGGATGATAGGCTGGTTGTGGAAAGAACGGGGAAGGGGCGGGTCATGAGGTTGAAAGGAGGCGTGGCTGAACCGGAACAGAAGTCGGCCGTAAGGCGGTGTAGAGTGTGGATGAAGAACAAACATCGAGACCTCGCAATCGGTTCAGTCGGGAGTGCGACTGGCATCGATCGAACGCATACACACGCTACAGTCGGATTACGTTGCGACATCTGTGAACTTTGGAGTGAGTTACACACTATGGAAACCTTCCCTATAGAAAAGTACATTGGCTCAGAAATCGCACGCCTCGTCGTATCATCGAAAATGTCCAATACAAACGCAAACGCGTTCAGAATTTCGAACGGCGATCAAGTGCATGGCGCGTCTCAGAGTTATTCCAGATGCCAAGCGCCTCAATTTCAATTCATGTCAGGGTGTTTCTTATCACCCGTTAAGGCAGAATTTACAATGAAAAGTTAGCTTATTGGAAATAAAGGTGGTCAGTGGAGCAGGGATGAAGAAGAAACCATTTGAAACGGCCCGAAACCCGAGAAATGGGACCCCTTCCTTGCCCGTTGATTTGCGCATTGATGCGACTCTCATCGCTGTGCCCTCTTCAACACTACGCTCTCTCTGCTATCTAATCACTCGCCACGTATAGACCTGCGGCGAGTGATTAGATAGTCGGTGGGCGTACCCCGCCAACCGCGCCAAGAGTGAGCCATGCTAGATCGCCGAGGTCAAATCTTTCGCTGCCAATTGCGCGTCGGTCAGCACCCTCAGGAGGTCCGCCTGTCTCCCCACTAGGCAATTTTCCCTTCTTGACCTTCGTTCTTATCGTGAATTATTCATTTAATTGCACCGGGGTGGAGCAACTACGTACACTGGTGTGCAAACTTAGGGACGAACGTAGCTTTTCCAACGACGTGTTACTGGCGCGTAACATGACTCTATGGAACCTAACCACACATACAAAGAGCTGCCACAGGGCACTAAAGAAAGCAGTTAACAGGAACCGTTAAACGGTCCACAAAGCTATCAAAAGGTTATGATACTTCATCTGTCTCGTCCTTAAGTTTTGCACACCAGTGTAATTTCTTGCAATGATCGGCTGGTGGATAGTTTCCCATGGGCATTAGATCCAACCATGCAAAACCTCTTCATACCAGTGCTTCAGATGTGTACGATCGTAATGGTCCACGATCTGTCGAGGACCTCGTTGAGCTCGAGAACCTGTTTTATAGGCACTCTCCTGACGTCGTCCGCGTAGGTTGTTAATAAGCTGCTTTATAAAGCGGAATCTGCTCCACAACTTTCGGCCTGAACTTAACAAATGGTGATTGATCCTGTTTTGAAAGAAAAAAAAATCAAATGTCTTTTTTTATCCCCCCCTGGTATTACCATGTTGTTCGGCATGGAAAGCGGATGATCACTGCTTTGATCCTGGAACCGTGAGTATGGTAAGCAGCGCCAACAACCGACAATAGCAAAACTGTTTATTAGTTCTGTAATTGTAAGTTCTGATGTAAGATGAAGATCGTTTGAGTAAAAAGAGTGAGCTGCTCGTTCTCCTGAGATGATGGTTCCGAATTTTCTAGACATCCACATCACCTGATCTGCGGGAGCTTTTATGGACAGCTGACACGTTGTTCTGAAATAAACACCAAAATATCGAAGGCTTTATGACTAAAAAGCGACGAGAACTCACAAATCGACCTATACACTGTACAATCCTGCCAAATGACCCTTCTCTGACTACCATGAAGAAAAACGGTGTATCGAATTTCACATATGAATCATCCAAACCTGCAATTAGAAAATAATGCCAAAAGGAGTCACTAACACAGCATAATATAGAACTAAGAGTGAGTGGAATTCCTGCGGGTCCCTGACAGGAGGCCCGTCGCTGAGCAAGAAGGCAGAGTCAGCGAACGAGTCGCGCGTGATTTGCGATGTTGCACGTGCAATGTTACATTTACTTAAAGGAAGTGATTACGACAAGGAATTTCCGCATCGGGGGAGAACCTGCGCCACACCCGTCATTGTGACTCTCCCGCCCCCAGTGACCGTGAACGTCCACACTAGTTTTGTTGATGATCTAGATGGACTGTTTGCTGTTGGCTTTTCATTTTGGATGCTCATTTCCCTTCTAGCGGCTGTATCTTCCAACTTGCCCACGTATTGCCTTATCAATCAATAATTGTCATATGAAATACTAACTTTGTGGTCGGTTTGTGTATCAGCTTCCTGTGTGTGTGCTGTTGGTGGTATTGTATTGTGTTCCTGTCCGCGAAACTGAAAGTGGAGTGATGAAGGAAGCTCCATTTCGGATATCAACAACCCGCGCTAAGCAAATCGGTAGTTACCGATTAGAGATACAATGTTCTGTAGCCGGATATTTATAACACTCTCAGTGCACTTTAGTCTATCACCATGCCCTGCTTAGCACACTTCCGTTCATTCCACATGGTGCTGCAGTGGCAGCTGGAGGGCAGTGGAGAGAGGAAGGGAGGATGAGGAAGGGAAGCGAAAAATCTACCGTCATATCATGATTGTGTCCCTTCTACTGTTTGAAACACCATTGTGTTGCATACGCGTCACTTCCACGAGGTGTTGGTGTCACAGGAGGAAGGGACCATAGCGGAGGATAGAAAGCTTGCGCAGGAAAGGAAGGTCCCGGCGGTTGACGGGGGACTAATCTGGTCAATCAAAACACTATTTGCTTATTGAAATTGATGGGCGCTATCTTAGTTACACCTCGGACAACCTCCCGCTTACACCGCGCTTCAGCTATGGTTCGGAATGAGTAGTGTGCAAATCAAAGGACCATTTTTGCTTATTTGTGCGACCGGATTCTTTGCTTTTTTGTTTTTTTCGGCCATGCTGACGTACTATTGGACCGGCTCATCGCTCCCTATCAACTCCTTGAGAAGCTATCGAATCGCGCATGAACTTTAAGCGAATTCCACCCGACAGCTACCCTACCGAGCTCGGCGCCGCATACCTGTGCTTTTTGCCGGCGCGAACCGGGGTCTCCTATCGAGTACGCCAATCCTTTCAGTCGAAGATAAAATTTCACTGAGTTCCAGTGTCTTTTTTTTTATTGAGAGATCAGTGCTCCAAATAGGCCGTAGAAATCTGAACATGATCTGACAAAGGAATTATCGACTGAATTTTCTCAAATGTAGAAAGTCAAGTGAAAGAATCCTACGTACGGTTATATAAACGCTGCAAGAAAAGGTAAGCGTAGTAGATCTTCTCGATAACACGCACATCTCCCAAAACCGCTTAGCAAGACACTAGGCCATTGCATGCGAGCTCATCAATCCACGTTTCGCTTCCTCTTATCCTGCGCAACATACCATAGCTACCCAATTGTTTATTTAACCAATCTTATAAAGTAACAGCCCCTGACTAAAAGGGCTGCGCTCTCTCATCTTTTTCGCGGATGCCGACGGTGGCCCGTGGGCGCCCCGCGCGCCCCGGCCCATTTATGCTCGGATGCCAATGCGCAATGCGCCGCGCAATGCGCCCATTGCGTCATTGGCTCCGCCCCTACGGTCAGTGCCAGCGGGGCAGTCGTCGTGTGTGCCTTACGGCGAGCGGTGACCTGCCTTGCCTCGGACGTCTCCCATGTTTACCTAGCTGTCAGGTGAGTGTATTGAATGGCGTTGAGCCCCCTAGCAGTTGAGGTGCTAATGATGAAGTGTCTCATACGTTCCCAGTGCTTAATCCCAGGTTTTGTCGATGTTCACACCGCGCAACGCGAGGACCCGACCCAGCGAGGAGATGTCCCCTCCGAGCTGGAAGGTTGCGGAGCGCCACCCGTTAACTGGTCGTGGTCCCTCCCCTGCTCCCCGTCTGGGAGCAGCCTGGTATCACGCCCCGTCTCGGACCCGCTGACCGTGCGGGCCCCCTAGAAGTGTAACATCCGAGCAAATGGGGGTTTAATACGTTAGCCAGCTGGTGAGGCACACCCATGAGTGAGGTGACTCAGGGAGTCTGATAGACATGCTATACGAAGTTATTAAGCTATATAGCAGCTGGTGAGGCACACCCATGAGTGAGGTGACTCAGGGAGTCTGACGAGCAATGGTATACATATTACGTATATAATAAACGTATTAGTAAATATATGTGTTGTGTTTGTATAATGTTGTGGTTTTACCCTAACTCTGTACGTGTAGCCGTGGGCATTGTGTACTAAGGTTATGGGTCAGGACGCGTTGTGCCCAGCCAGTGTAGTTCCGCGTGTGCGGCCGGCTGGAAGTCCCCTTAGTCCCCGGGGGAATGGTCCGCACCTCCTGAAGAGGTGCGCAGGAGAGGCGTAGCTACACGATGGGAAGCCTTGGCGAGCCGCTGAGGTACTGGGAGGTTGCCCACCGTGTGCGACACGTTGTGCTCTCTCCTATCCTTTCTCTTCTTGCTCAGTCTCTCAATGCCTTAGCACAAGCATTTACCTTGGGCATTTTCGACAAGTTCTCTCGTTTTTCTTTACCGCAAGTCCCTTTTGCATCAATGCGTTCAATTTCTTGTTTAAAGGCATGCCCCAGGATCACATTGGTGTGGCTCTTGCACACGAATGCGAATGTATTGGTGCGAAATGTGGGCCGGCAGTGAAGAAAAAGGAAAAGAATCCGTCGAAAACGCTCAGGTTAAGGGCTCACTCACCTTCCTAATCGGCTGTGCTAAGGGAATGAGAGACTAAGCGCGGAGAGGAGAGTATGAGGCGAGAGAGCGCTACAGGGACGGTAGTAAAGTGCCATAGACTGGGAGTTAAAGGTGGTGAACTACGGCCGTAAACGGTGAATAATGAAAGGCGAGACAGCCAGATGACCCCGCTCTGAATGGCGAACTTCACTACATTCCTAGCAAAAGTCGCGTCGCCATGGACTTGAACCATGTAATGCAGCGCCCATGAGCGCGACGTTTGCCACTGCACCACAAAGCATTGCTGTGTTACTTCGAAAGAATTGTAGAAAGCAAGGTAGGAACCTATGAGGGTTGCAAAACATCCAGTATCATGGAGAACTGATCCCGCGAGCGATCCAATGTCAACAAGGAACGAACCCACTGCGCCAATCGACGTGTTTGTAACCTAGGATCATGGCCTAGATGATTGTACAGTAGTGAAATGCTCCCGGGACCAAGGAAGGAGCTATAACACGATCAATAAGTGGAACACTGCGGGGGACAGCTGATCACCTTATTGGCAGAAAGTTATCAATATTATCGATAGCTCCAGTGGCTTTCTTGCTGCCCACACTCAACACCTTCCACGAACCCCTTTCTTCCCTGCGCTCTGCGCATGGCAGGGACGCAGAGACGCTCAATGCGACCAATGCATGACGTGCAGAGAAAGGGGAAGTGCATGGGGATTGAAGAGACGCAGATAGGCGGCGACTAAAATGTACTCAGGGGTACATTTTATTCGTGGGTGGATGAAGGAGAAGTTAATTGACTTTGATCAATTTTTTGGGGGTACGCCTCGCATTCTGCTCCCATTTAGATCAAGATCTGCAGTGAGAGTGTGTCGGCACTTAGGAAGCTTTACTTATGCATCAACCATAAGCAATGAGATGCCCATGCCGTTAGGGTGGGGGCATGAAGTGAGTGAGCCACTTACATAACTTGGGACTAAGCCTTGGATAGAAGGGATTCTGAGGAAGGAGGTTAGCAAACTTGACTTTCCCTTTCGTTTCTTCTCTCTTCTGCACTTCGCCCTAGTGTAACCAGCCCTAGTGTAACCTACCAGTGGTTTCAAAATACCTTGTTTTGAATGTCCCCATCAGGGAAATGAGCGCTAGCAGTGCTTTAGGGTCATCCGATGGACTTACCATACGTTAGTGTTATATAGACCAGAATGATTCCAGTAGCAATTAAGCGCTAAAGATGGAAAGAGTAATCAGCCTAGACGGAATTCGATCTGGGTACAGGGACAAGCAAGCAAGTAAGTAGCACGTCCACCACACCACTTTTGCTTAATGGAACGTGAATGAGAAAACCAATTAGGGAAATCTAATTGCTTAATCGGTTTATTATGTAGACTTATGAGTGCTGTTAAGCTATGGTAAATATACCATGAAAAGCTGAGTTGGAATGAAATGGTGCCCCGGTAGCGTAACTGGTAGCGCACTTGCCCGGAAAGCGAGAGGTGCGGGTTCTAGTCCCGCCTGGGGCGAAAGTTTTGTTCACAACCCAGCATTCTTGTGAAACATTTAGGAAAAGTGTATGGGCAAGATAATCTGGTAGATCAGAGTTACACAAGACCAGTTTGTCATACAACGTATAAATCATGGACTCACGAGGTGGCTCAACTTGCGCCAACTGCGGATTGAGGACAGCCAATTCCTTCGCTTCGCAATCGTAATACTTGTATACGTTGAGCTTTTCGCAACCTAAGGCATCCAATTTTACTGAAATATTCGAATTATCTGTTTGGATTTCTATGTGGCTTCAACTTACGTGCAGGGGCGATGTCCCTCAGATATTTCTTTCTCAGCAGTCGCTGTTCAACGGTAGTGTTTAGTTTGCCTTGAAAAATCAATCATAGCTCATGATGTGCCAATTGATAGATAGATAACGAAATATTCTAACGAGAAGCAGCGCAACCAGATATGATGGACCCACAATCACAGGTCAGTTTTTAGTTCTTGTGACCATTTCTTTTAGCTAGTAACCATAAGAGATGCACCGTACTCCAAAATCTCCTTTGTTTTTTTTTCTGCGAGTAACTCCGCTCACAAAGTAGCAGGAAGCTCAGTAAATAGCCTGATACACTCTTTCTTCCACGGTTAGAGAGTCGTGCTCGCAGGGTGAATAACGGTCGAGGAATTCCTCGACCATGGCTCTCTACTGTGCGAGAGTAGTGCCGAGAGTGAACGTACGCGGAGAGCACAGACGGCTCGCGCATGGCGAGTGTGAATGTCCGCGCGGGAGAGCGTAACTGATCAGGCGAAAATCCTCGACAAGCCGTTGAGGAATCCTCGACCGATATTCGCCCTGCTGAGAAGCGATGACGTAAAAATAAAGTAATGACGTGAGTGAGAGTGTCCAGTAATGAAGTAGGATATGCGGAGTGGACCTTAAGTGAAGAAAAAAATCTTCGGAAAGTGAAGAAACCCTGAAAGTACAGGCCTGAACTTTGTTTCAAGGCCGGCCGTGGTAGGACGGAGAGTCACTGCAGGCAGAGAAGCGAGAATTCGCGAAATAGCACGCTGCACTACAGGTCATAGACACATGGCCGGTGCATGACGGGCAATACGGGAACCGCTAATGTTCACTTAGCACAACCTGCTGGTAGAACTCCTCCCGGAACGAGGGTGCTGGTCAAAACTGCGGAGGTGTTACCACTTTCACAACCACAATGCGTTATAGGGATGCTATGAACTTATAATTAGTACCTGATTACAGTACGCCCCATGGACTGGTGTACGCCCATCTTTCGCTTATCGGGGTATAGCTCCCTCCTATGCTCTCCGATTTCTGTCGGTCGTTCTGCGGCATTGGCAACCACCAACCTCGCTATCCGCCTCCTACTGTAATAACTTTCCACAGCCTGGAGGAAAAGCCAGCCAGTCCAGGTCTTGCCTTTGATAAATTTCCATAGTTGAGCCGAATAACCAAAACAAATACGAGCTCAATTTGGTATGTGCCTTCAATGGATAAGGTAAATCACAAAACAAACACATACTTCCAACAAAAGCGTCCTTGTTCTTTTTTGCATCGGGTTTAGGCTTTTCTGGATCTATCTGAATAGTACTGATATAAAACTGATAAGTGATGAGCACGAAGGACAAGAACGAACGAGGAATTTCGCCTTGTGATAGTGTTCCCACAATGTGATGAAGTACGGATAGAACGAATGACTTCGGTAGAATATGCCCGTCAAATCCGACTGCAATAAACGGATTTGTTCAAAATGTAGGATCTAGAATATGCTCCCTAGAAATAGCATCAGATAACTTAAACTCTTTTTTCAGAGACAGCTTATTCCTCTTTCTATTATACCATTATCTAAGTGTCGGCCTGTCTGTGTGTGCACCTCTTGCTCATTTATTAAGTTGTCCGATGAGTAATGTCGTTTTTCTTCAGATTCTTCCTCCAATGTTTCATCTTCTTTATGCTGGGGTGAGGACGGCGGGGAGGGGGCAGAGTCAACCCTGCGTTGCGCAGTTCGCAACGGCACGTTGAGAGATCCTCAACGCACGCTGTATGGGCGGAGACGCAGACGGCTCGAGCATGCGAGTGTGAATGTTCGCGCGAGAGAACGTGTCTAATCGGGCGAAACTGCGCAACGTGGCCGTTGAGAACTGCGCAACGCAGGGTTGACTCTGGTGGGGGGGAGGAAAGCTCACGGCGCGCGGTCGCAGCGCGT
>MU894834.1:0-17814 GCA_036418205.1 Ostertagia ostertagi
AGACCAATTCGATCCCAACCCGTGCCTTTAGATTCCCAAAGAGATGGTTTAGAATCTCCAGTTCATGCAATTGTGTGCCCGTTTATTGGCAAAGCGGCACTGAGCGCTCAAGTACTGCCAAATACCCGCGTGTCAAGTCCATTTTCATCGGTAAACTCGACATTGTTCGTAATACGCTCAATAACTCACCATGGCCCTCCATGTCGCTTAAGGGCTAACGGTCACTGCTCAGAAATGAAAGGATTGGTGACAGGGACGAAAGTCTCCTTGAGTGAACTCATGAAGGCATACAGTATACAGACTGGAAGATTGTTTGTCTATGTGAAGTCAGAAGCAAAAGTTCCATGCGAAATAAGATATAAAGGCATATTTTACTTCAGTTCCATTCAAATTTTTCAGGTATTTGATTTACTGGACGATGAATGCGGATTGCCGTGGAAACGAATACCGGATCGCAGTCAAGTCGTTGTTTACAAAGAGAAGTTCTTCCGATTCCAATGTACGCAGCATCTTTATAGACAGCATTTTTAGCCAACAGGCTCTCGTTTGCTAGAGTTTCGCCCTCTAGAAGGTCTGCAACACACAGCTAACCATAGGGGAGCGAGATACACCACTTTGAAGGACAACTGCGGTTCGATTCGGCGAATTTCATGTAGAGAAAGATTTCAATAACAGAGCAGCCAACAATCATGTGCCAAGTGGCGCGATCTCTGCAGTGACGGACCACACACCTCTAACCATAGGGGTGACTACTTCAATGAGGCTGAACCCGGACCTTGCCTTTGAAAAAGATACGTACGGCCACCGTAAGATTCGGGTGCTAACTTAGTTGGGGGGGGGGGGGGCACGCGGCGGCGCGGCAGTCTGCTCGCCTGGCATGTTCGGAAATCCGTGGGCCAGGGGGAGTGTAGGCAGTCTAGGGGGTGGGGGGGGGGGGGGCAGTCACTTGACATGCGTGAAAAGCTGGAATGTTCGAGTTTACACTGTCTCGCTCGAGAGAGCCCAGGTGAGCAGACTGCCGCGCCGCCGCGTGGCCCCCCCCAACTAAGTTAGCACCAAGGATTTTCGGCAATAGATTCAAAAGTCGAACACTTTTCAGCCAGTTAGGGCGTGTTGGATCGAAAGGCGCACATTGTCGCGGTGCAGGCAGGCTGCGCCCCTCGCTCACGTGATAGTAGAATAGTCCGAAGCCGAATAGGACGCCCTAGATGAAGGACTTTTGAGTAATGCTTTCCCCTCCCCCTCTTCTTTCCCTTTCACATCCTTGAGGTGGATGTCAGACTTGGCGATTGTGCGACGCCGACGGCGACGTGTCGTTATTGATCCGAATGATTCGCACTGAGCGCCCTCCACGCTCGTGATTCTGGCGTCGCGTCGAAATCGCGGCGCTTACACTTTGCTGCACAACCGCCGAGTTTGACATCCACCTGATGGTGAGCACGAAATCAAGAGTGATTAAAATGAATTGGATTTGCATTCCTGACCAAACTAAGGCAATAAATCGGGTATGATTTTTTTTTGAAAATACGTTGTAAAAAACGGTGTTGAATGCACAAGATTATCTTTTTACCTTGACATGAAAGCGCGACGGTAGGTCGTGTCTAACCAAGCCATTTGCGCACCGAAGCAACGTGAGCCGGTGCTTACTTAGTTGGGGGGGGGGACCACGCGGCGGCGCGGCGCTCTGTTCGTCTGCTCCTCCAAGGCTTAGTCCCAGGGGCAGTTACTATTTCGCCATCACGTGGCAGTTTCGAAATACGCGCCATCGGGGACTAAGCCTTGGAGGAGCAGACGAACAGAGCGCCGCGCCGCCGCGTGCCCCCCCCCCTCCAACTAGCACCCGTGAGCCTGCTAGTTGACACCATAATGTGACCACGCATATCACTAAAAATTGGTGAATATAAAAATTGCAGTTCCAAGGTGCTACCAGATAGTTCCGAGTGAATTCAAGCGGATCGTAGAGTATATAAATGGAATGTCATTCGCCGAAGAACCCGATTATATGTAAGTGATCGTTTTCTCCTAAAAGTACATCCCACGATTAATTCAGCTGGACCAATTCCTTTGATGGGTAATACAGAGATGCCTGCCAAGGTCGTACATGTGATACTCTGGTGGCTCAAAACTGCTCGCGAAGGCGCCGAGAGCTTCTTCTGATCATAGAAAAACATCCCCCTCGCAAACTCCGCCCCTGCCAGCTTTGCACGGGCCCCGCAGACTCACCCTTAGAGATACAGACGAACAGAGCATCGCGCCCACGTGTGCCCCCCCCCCCAAACTAAGTCAGCACCCAAATCTGTTTTCCTTTTCGGCGCAGTGTCCCGTAGTGTCATGTGTCTGCTCCCTCCCAGGATCCCTGACTGTCCAGAACAGAGAAGGTTCTTACTTTCTATGGGAACAAGGAATTATACACTTTTTTCTTCAATACTCTCTTCATATTGGAGCGAAACTATGGCACCAATTTGATCGTGGGCTGTGCCTTTAAGTTCATAGGAACTCAGCAAGTATATAAATTTTACGGTATTATAATCGTCATTCAGCTACATGACACATTCGCTGAAGTCCATAGCAAAGGAGAACCGGATTGACATGGATAAAAAATTGGATTGGGTAGGCAGAGCGAACAGAGAAGGTCCAATAACAGATGTAAGAGCTTTCGTCTCGCTGCGAGTTTTCTCGGCGCTTATATCGTAACTTACGATATAAGCGCCGAGATGTTTGTCCTCCGACGGTGATGATCCTACTGCATCAATCTGGCCCGATCTCTTCCTCCCAGCGGGCCAATACGACCCCCCCCCCCTCTGTGACGTGTCGAGGATTCCTCAACGCACGCTTGACCCTGATCGTAAGAGGAGGGGGGCGGACATTTTGAGCTACTCAGGCGATGTCAGACTTTGCGAATCGAGCGATTCGCTAGCCTGCGGTCGCTGTTGCGGTACCAGCCAATCGAGCGATTCGCTGGCCGGCTTGTGAGTTGCTCGATTCGCAAAGCCTTGACATCGGCCAAAACAGTTATCTAGGGGCTAAGCTCAGGAGAGAACCGGATTCTGAAGAGAGATAATAAATTTGTCTCCCTGTAATTCCTCCCCATCTTAGCCTCAATACGCTCACCTACAGCGGTTTGTGCCCCCCCCCCCCTCCTAAGGATATGAGCGCCGTTTTCTTAATGACTGACTATTATTTATGGATGATTGGGTATTTTCAGGAAGAAACGTCGTCAGATAACAAGAACACGGGATCTGACGACAGCGATGACACGGACAAGAACACAAGGGGTAAAAAATCTAACATGAAGAAGACGAAGGGCTCGGAGAGTCGAAAACGAAGCACGACCGTGACGAAGAAAAAGTTTGAGGTGCCGCAATATCGCCAACTCGACGCAGCGCCTCTCACCCTGTCAATTCAATGCTTCATTATCTTCTATTTACGGGTTTTAGACATCGAGGCGTCAATCACTCCCCACGACCGCCGCGCTAAAACGTTTTTAAACCGCGCCGACGTCCGGGCGGCGTTTTGGCAAGATTGAAGCATGCGCGAATTCGCCATGTCTCAGACCGTCCTCTCTAACCTGTCGATACAACGCTTTTTTGCTCCGTCTGTGTAGGCCCCATTTCTGCATTTGTTTTAGCTTAGTCCTAGCAAATTGCCACGTTTCAAACTTCAAGGACCTGGATACGGTAGCCGCCGCGTGCGGTGACCTACTTTCGCTTGCGCGGCGACCTCAGGGAGGACTCTTGTCTCGCATCCTTCCAAACGGTCCTCAAATTTGTGCAAAATCCTCGATGATTTATGGCTTTTCAGAAATTCATCACTCGATCAACTGCATCACTCGTTTGCTCGTTTCTACTTTTAGCGCTAGCCTTGGTACTAACCTCTCTCGACAGTATGCACTCACTAATTATTTCCAAAATTTTGTCAATCATCTCAATTACAACTCGACAGCAAACGTTGCCATTCATTGTACACATACCATTTTTTGTAAAACAAAGTCTTTGCAAGATTGAATGAATGATATTGAACGTTCAATAAATGAATGAGCAACCAGAAAGTCATTGTCAGTGAGCTTGCATGAGATTCCAACACAGAAACATCTCATTAGAAGGCAACCCCGAGTCAAAGACGGAATCCATGTGGAGAAGAAAGCAAGCATGTGCTAGTTAGTGGTGTGCTCTGCCAAAAAGTGCCGAGGGCAGCGTCAACCAAAGGCGATGTCAGACCTTGCATCCGCCGTTGCGTGGCGTAAAAGCCAACCATGAAGTGATTTCATCTTGCGCGAGCGACCCAGATCGCTAGCGATATCGCGCGATTCGCAAGTCGAATCGACCAATAGTTGGTGATCAGTGTCTTTGTAGTATATCTTCTACACTCTCGTACTATAGCTACAGCGATCTGTTTTCTTTCTTCCCTCAAAAGGCTTAGAGACCTTGTCCTTGAAAAGCAGAGAGTAGGGTACATTCCCGTTCCCTACTCTGCGCAGTACGAGTACATGCAATTACAGATTCCCTAGTTTTCAAATTTGCAGCTTACCACTGGGCTGTGTGGTCATTGCACGTTGTGCTCGATTGCCGATATATAGTTATTTTATTCTTTATAGTCTTTGATCACATGTGAACAATGAGCCGACTTACCCTAATCAGGTAAGGAGTTAGAAAACTACCAGCCGGAGGACGTCGAAACCTTGACGGGTATCGTCTGCCCTTCGGAGGAGGTGCTCGGTATTTGCATGCGTGGTAGAGCACTCCGAATACAGGTGGTGCATCCATGTCAATCGCATATTCCTCCCGGGTAATACCTGAAACGAGTTTGATTGTACAGCTAGAACAATACCAAAATAAGGGACCAAAATTACCTGAGAGTGTTGTCGTCCAGAGGAGAGATCTTCGAAGCAGGCGACCGGCGCCAGACGAGGCAACTTCTTTGCAGGCGAGCCGTTACCTGAAATGATCAGAATGTGCGATGGTCACTCTCAAGAGTAGCCAGCATACGTACTTACTTGTTCTTGCAAGGAATTCAGTTGTGTCTCGAGACGCTTGGCTGTTCAGTTCTTCCACGCCGTTCGTCCACTGTGTTGATGCCTCTCTATTCGACGCGATTTGCCTAACCTAAACAACATATGATCAAGGATGAGCGTGATGAAGACACGGAGAACATGAAAATGACCGCAAGGGAAGAAAAATAAACAGATCGGTGCTGATCAACGCTGTCAGAATACGCCACGTATCCGACTTAGTTCCGCTTTTCAAATGCGTCAATGATCAGATAGCATATAGAATGACCTCGAATAGTTTCTAAACTCATGCTCAACCTTGGCTTTTACGAGGACCCAGCGAAAATTGCCAAAGGTTAAAACGGATTTCACAATTATAACGTCGGAGACAGGTGTGAAAACTCGATCGGCAGGGTTCTCGACGCCGTTTGGAATTTTTCGCTTGTTTCAGCTACGCTCTCCCATGCGCGCACATTTACTCTCACCACGTGCGAGCATCGTGCCTACCGCGCTCCAATTCACTCTCCGCGAACTATCCCACACAGCGCAGAGCCATGGTTGAGAATTTCTCGATGTGCTATCCACCCGTGGTCGGAATTCAAGTAAGAAAATATGGTTAGTCGAAAAGCCAGGCGCTACGTAAGGTACAGAATGGAGCGCGTGGTAGCATTAAGAATATGCCATCGCAGCCTAGCAGAGTTAGCTCTTCACCTCGCGCGCGCACGCCCACCCTCGCCGTCTGGGCTCTAAACACTTAGCCAGAGCAGAGACTAGTCGATAGGAGACGTAACACCGATTGAAGCTGCTGAGAATCAAACGGCCTAGAAAGGTCCACTTTTCAGATTCTCGGCTCTTTCTCATGGTTTCTTCTCTATACCTGCACCACTGACCATCTCTATCTTGATTTGTAATGATGTCTTCCAATCGGAAACTCTTTCTTTTCTTGTTGGGATGTGCTTATATTAGAAAAACGAAAAAGCTTTGCAAAGCATTACGGGCATTCCGTAGCCCAAAGTCATTGAACTATTGCAAATTTCGAACGGAAATAAGAATAGCTACACATCCTGAGCCTCTCCCCCCACTCAACCCCCCCCCTGTTCGCTCGCCCGGGATCAGTGCTTGTCCAGTGAAAAGAGACTTTACGAGGTTCCACTCCTCTGCCAGCTCTATCCTCCCTATCTTGGATACTCCACGAAACAAATTGACTATGGTGAGGCGATTCGGACCTTCTGACTGGCATCCTCCAACTCGACGATGTTAATGAGAGTCGCTTTGTACTGCCTTAGTTTCTCCTCAATCAGAGTTTGAACACAAATCGCTTGCCTTGTGACGTCATTGAGCTGCTCCTGAAAATTCCCAAATTCGTTTACCTTCAAGGTACTAATTTTTCGATACCGTTCACGAGAACGAAATAATGTACAGTACCTGAGCGTGCACATTGTCCTGCCTCCTCAGTATACATGGGCCGAAGATAAGGGCAAGGTTCGATGGTCCCATTTTATTGACCGCTTCCTAAAATCGGCAGATTAGTACCACTATTCTCTATGCATTCGTCAGAAATCGTACCTGATGAGCCACTCTGGCTAAGTGGAACATTAACCGATCGAGCAGGCCACGGTTCGGTCTTCGGAAGCAGATCGATCATCACCGCCAGACACCTTCCGCGCTCCATTCCATCGTCAACTTCTGAAAAATGATCAAATCTCAGGATGCTAAGGCTTTTGAAAGCATCGAGAAAACCAATGAGACAGAGACACCTTCGGCGCTATCGCAATATACGGGGGCATTGTGGTGACAATGCATTCGAAACCGCATTAAACAATTTCCTTTTGTCAGAAATGGAACTAAGCCTTAGGTGTGGAGGAATCCAGGGTGTGTGAGCAATTTTCGTGCCCCTTCCTGGGCTCAGTCCTAGAGGATGCCCCCGTACTTTGCGATAGTGCCCGATTTTGTTTTACTGCAACTTTCTTTGCTGTAGTATTTTTTGCCCTCTGGAGTGCCTTGATCCCGTAGAGAAATCATGAACCTCAGGATGGATATGATTGTCAAAGGAGAAGGTCCTGAGCCATATTAAGAGTTCATCGACTGTAGGTTGAGGAGGAGGCGGTAGTTGCTGATCGCGGGACGTCATGAGAGATCACCTTGCCGGAGGAGGACTATTTTCGAGGAAAGGTTCCAATAAAAGGGGTCGGGACGCAAAGCTGGAGTTGCAATGGTTCCAGACGACCCAGTTGTTCCAGGTGGTTTCAGGCATCTGTGTTGTGCCGAGCGGATGCTAATCAGGTGAGGGAGGTCGTAGGTTCAATAGAGACAGCCTTTGTGTCGTTCGGCTGATAGGGGCTTCAGTGGCTCGTCAGAGAGAGAGAAACAGCTTTAGTGGCCTAGAGTGAGGAGAACCTAAGTGGCTAGAAAGAAATATCCTTGAAGCCTCGGACGGTCTAAAGAGCTTCCGTGGCTCAAGGAAGAGAGACGTCGTAGCTCAATGATAGCGAAAGGATCGCGCCCTGCACCCGGTAGTGTTACTAATTTGTTGCCTTAGCTGAGCTACTTTGAAAATACTGCAACAGAATATGCCGTGTTATAAGAATACAGACACACACTTCTGAGCGAGTTGGAAACCGTAACAAGAACTTCGCGGTTTATACTTACCAGAAACGTTGAGGAAGTTTTCGTAGAGGTCGAATGTGATCAGCGGTTCAGGCATTTCTCTGAGGAATGCTTTCACGAGCGTGGTCAACACATGCACTTGTACGTCTTCCAAAGAAACAGAGTCGAAATCTAGAAGTTCATCGCTTGAAAAACACTGCAAAGAACTTCATAGATTTAAAAGTGCAAAGTGCCCAGCCGCCCTGCTTGAAGACAAATTCGGCAAAGCGAGTATTTAAGTAAGTTGCAAAATTCCTTTATTTGTAAACAGTAATTACCTGGCGCTGTTTCTATGATCCGTCGTATACTTCGCACTTGTGCTAAGGATCCACTTTTTCTGAAAGGTCCGTGTATGATTGGAGGATCACGGATTCAGTGAATGACTAGGGTAAAACTCCGAACCGGCCCCATAAGGACGACGTTTCGACGAACAATCTTTGTCTCAACATTCATAAAAAGTCGATCGACAAGCGGAGGAATGATGTGGTCTTCATCTACCAGACTGGCCAGCACTGCTCCAAAAGAATCGTCCTCCAGACTGGAAAGTGAACAGCACTCCTAAAGGCCGTATATGCAAGACTTCCTTTGAACACTTCACCCCGTCTGCTCAGCTGCGGGCGCTAGATCAGCATCGAGCATGTGGGCTGGGAGTTATTTTTTGCATTGCATTTTGTGCACGAAAGCTGCGGACAGGCCATGCATATGAATATCTTCGCGGCATCCACTAGGAACTGAGTTACAACCGCAGTAGGTTGGGCACATGTACCAGTCGCCTAAACGACTGTCCAGCGTGTACCTGAAACCAGGACAACACGATTTCAGCTGCGTTAGCACTTCTGTCTAAGGGAATTCTACTGCTACCTGAAGTCATCTAGTTGACGGCAAACAAGAAAGAAAAACACACAGTGCAAATCCGCTCTGGATTCAGCATGCAACCATGTTCTGTTCCTTCACAAAGACAGCAGAACGATAATGTGAGCAGGCGATTCTTTCTACGAATTACTTGGATCCTTACTATTATACTCTGCCATTTTTCGAAGAGCGAGAAAAGCGTCAGTGAAACAGCGGCACGCCGTGCCAAAGAAATCCAATATCTTGTTTCCTTCGACCATCGCTCACTTGTGGTGTTGTGGATCCTGCTCTCAGGCGGCTTCCTCGTCTTGCGAAAGAGATAATCGGGGGTAATCGTCATGGATTCGGTGGCCGAACTCGTACCCAGAGACTAAATACAGTAACCCAAAGGTTTACCTAAACTCACTAACCGTTCGCGACTTCGCGTCACCGGATTAAATGGAGCTGGCGAAACCTGTTCACTTCTGAAAAAATGATGAGCAGGATACCTGGCGAATATACCGACTATGATTAAATACGCTCGTAGGACAACTTATTGTGGATGCAGAGTTTTACTCGGACGCGTATAGTCAACAGAGCGAAAAACCGAATACCGAAGAACGAGGAATCATCTACACCATGAAGTGAGGCAGTACCCTGGCTGAGCTCGACGAGTAGCATTCGCTGCTGCAATAACGGGTGCGCCCGTAGGAGCCTATCAGGGAGTGCTTCGTGAAGCGGAGTGAACTTGCCTAGGCAGAGTGGTCCAGCCCCCCCCCCATTGGTTACGCCAGCTGCCGATCTTTCGTAGTCGGACCCTCATCCACTTGGCAGAGAGCCAGAGCAAACCGTTCAGGTGGATGACGTCAGCGTTGATGAACCTCGCCCAATGAAGATCTAAGCAACACAAGGGTCTCTGCGGATCTGCGGAGTCTAGGCTGTTCTATCAGATTTCCTGCACGTTGCATCTCTCAGAAGCTCACTGTTGCTAGCGTAGTTGGAGTAGGGGGGGGGGGCACGCGGCGACGCGGCGTCTGTTCGTGCTGCCTCTGCCCAAAGGCTTATTGTTAGGTCATAGATGCCGTTTTACGTTGCCCTGGAGGCCAACGGGTTGAAATACAGTGGCAGCGCAGGCTGAAAATAAGTCCTGGAGGCGCGCAGACGAACAAAGCGTCGCGCCACCGCGTGGTCTCCTGAACCACGTTAGCAAACCCCACAAATTAAGACAGAAGCTGCCGTTAGAACACACGGAATTCTCTCACTAGCTATCTTTGGGTTCACAGAAGTGTGAAAGGGTCAGTGCTAGAAAGTGAATCTTCCACGGAAAAGCTCCGCCCTCATTACCACGGAAAACGATACCTTAAAGGAATCTTCCATGGAAAGAGTGATGTTCTTTTGTTATGCTCATGAGGCTAGGGGCCTATAGGGGTATCGTTTTTCTGAGGTAATGGAGGCGAAGCTTTCCGCGGAAGATTCTTCAACCTATAACTGTCGATGATCACAAACTTGATCGTAAAGTGAGCTGTCTTTCGAATGAGCGTTTGACATGTCTTTGAAGGCCGTTGGCACATGGTAGCAGCCTCATTGCCATGCCTCGAGCCGGCTTATGCCCAAAAGCCTTCCACAACTCTTGGCATAGGCAGCTAACTGGTCAGTACGAACTCAGACACACGCTCAAGTCGTACTGCCTGCGGAAGCGCGTGCTACTACTCAGCTGTAAATATGAGCTGACCAAGTCCACAGCCAATTTCGACCAGCTTGCACCGATTTGCATCGTCTAGTTAAGTTACTCACTCAAATCGGAGAATGTGAAGAGCAGAGCACGACTGGGGAAGATTCGGTGAGCATTGTGAGGAAGGCATGCGGTTAGTGAGGTGTGATGAGAAGGAGTTAGCAGCAGTCAGGGTGTGTCTGCGAATGCTCACCACGGTCACATCCGAACGTCGACGTTTCTTACGGACGCTCTAGAAATTCAAGATGCATACTACATCCGAAGCGATAGCAAACTAGCTTAGCCAAGTTATCGATCGTGATAAAGCGACAATTGTTGATCAGACGGAAGATTTCTGGCTCGAACGTCGCGAAACCGTACCTTGATAATACCCGACTTCTGCTTTGAACCTTTCTTCTTCTGATTTTGCATGAACTCATTCAAAAAACCTCTAAAAATATTTCATTTGGCGTGACGACTATATTGGGGACTCGTATCAAAACCAGATGTACCTGAAAGCATTTACGCCCAACGTCGTTGGGAAAGACACCTTCTCCTCCTTGCATACCTTTGTGAGCACTCCTTCGAAGGTTGTGATCAAATCGCGGTATTTCAGCACAGCACGTTCTTCCTTAAATGTTTTTTCACTCGAGTTCGTGATAAAAATACGATGAAAATAAGTGTTCTCCTTGATTATCTCCTTGATTAAGAAATCTTTGGGAACTAAGGCTGTAGGCCGCATGCTATCCTTCCCCCAGAGTTGATCAGAAATTTCCAACCACAGCTGTAAACTCAAATTCGCATGAGGTGTCCTAGAAAATGTGTCCTGGAAGGGAGGCAGTGCTAACGTAGTTGAAGGGGTCATGAGGCGGCGCGGCGCGCTGTTCCTTGACGCATCCAGGGGCCGTATTCAATCCTCCCCAAGGGGTTGGGGGACGAAAATCCCTTTAAATTTTCTCTGTCTTCCCAACTGGGATTGTCCTGATAAAGGGCCTACATTTAATGTATGTATGTAGGTTAAAAGTAAACATGCACTGAAAATGAAGAAACTATATCGTTCAAAACAAATAAATTTAAAGGAAACTTTGGATCACCTAGCTTCGGGGAAGGATAGCATACGGCCGTTGACTCGAATTCTGAATGGGACATTATGGAACACACGAAAGCGCTCGTGTCGCTTTGGAGGGGGCATTGAACTGAGTGAGCTACTTAAAGTACTCGGAACTAAGCCTTAGGGAGGGGAAGGGATTCTGGGAGAGGATGTGGAGTCGGACAAAAGCGCCCAAAAAAGAATAGACTCCGAAGAGTGCTCGAACTAGCTAGAAAGTCTTAGCCAGAAAGGGGTGTAACCTAAGCGAGGAAGAAATTCTCTGAAATAGAAAAGCCACGACCGACGACTGGGCTGAAGATCCAATACGAAATTCGCAGCGAAGGATATGCCTCGGCGATCTAGCATGGCCCTCCCGCGGCGCTATCGGCGCGGCACGCCCACCGACTGGCTAACCACTCGCCGCAGGTCTCTAGCCGTTCAGCAGAGAGAGAGAGAGCGTTAGCGTTGAAGAGGGCAGCACGATGAGAGTCGCATCAATGCGGAAATCAACGGGCAAGGAAGGGGTCCCATTTCTCGGGTTCTGGGCCGTTTCTCATGGTTTTTTCTTCTTTTCTGTACATCACTGACCACCTCTACCTTGATCTATTAGGCTGCCTTCAAACCACAAACTCAGCCTATAGGGAAGTTTGTCCCCCCCCCCTAACATCACCTAGCTATTACTGATTGGCGCGATTATGCCCATCATCATCACCTCTCGAAACATCTGAGAAAACGGTTGGTAGAGAGCCGAGTAATGTTCTATACAGAAAAGACTCACGCTGAGCACTGCTTCGTAGCCGATGAGCTCCATGTGGAATTCTCTCAGCGCTTTTTTGAAAAGAGCGTCAACAACCGTGTCCCTTTTGTTCTTCTTCTGGTCCAGGTTCGACTGTTTCTTGAATATGAACACGCTAAACTGGCGCAGATCCTCCGTCGACTCGACGATCATGTTGCCCGGATCGGTCTGAAATATTTCCTTCACACTCCCATCCACGTGTTAGCTCGTCATCCATCATTTACCTGTTGTTTTGTTTTGTTCAGATTGAACGACCGCGAGAAATTTGAGTTCGTTTCACTCACCATTGACGGTCGCGGCTTGCTCCTATAAGTAGCGTTGGGGAGCCTAGTGTTGGTTTGGAGGTTGAACCATGGCGGATACTACTTACACTATGTCCCATGCTCGTCGTGGTGAGTTGAACCTCGTCGGCGCAGGAAGAGACGTCGCGAAAGAGACTTCTTTGGGAGCAAGCTTAACTCTAACGAGACGATCAGTTTAAAAGGAACAAGCTTTTGAAGCGCTCACGTTCTTGGGGGAGGGGGGCGCGGCTCTCAAAACAGAGCATCCAAAAACCGTTGATAGGTGACACTAGGGCTAGCAAAGATCGAGTGCAGACGCCAGGGAGGAACAAAAATTTCTTTACATGGCTCTCACGCAAAAGCCTCTCCTTCCTGAAGCTCAGCAGCGTGACTGTTGAATGTCATATACTTGCAGCCCCCCCCCCCAACGCCCATGACGCCGCTTTGAAGACACTCTACGGGTACACTTTGGTAGACTTGAGTGAGAACCGTCAAATGTTCCGATCAACACTGCACCAGCCCTTCGACTGACTCGCGAGAACTATGAGGGGGTCCCGTTTGGGCAGATGAAGAGATAATCGTCGTTGCTTAATATGACTGAGTGTTAGTTCCGGATCGAGACTCTGAATAGGGTTTTCTTCGACTGGCCGATAATAAAGAAGTAAGCTGGTAATGAGCCTACGCATTGACGACAGTGTGCGTCGTCATGCGCGTGCAACACTTGCATCGATATACTCGTTTGCTCTAATTATGGAACTTTTCACGCTATCTTACCTGTGGCCTACATTACAAAATCCAGAAAAAAAAACATTATTTACTTGGAACGGAATTATTGGAGAGAGGACGTTTTAGGAAAAATAAGGAAGAAAGGATAAAGCATTTGCCGTTGATCAATCCCTTTTTGGGATGCGGCACGCATTCTACTTCCATTTGTACATTCGTAGTGGCGTTTGAATGCGATGTGGCCTATACAATGACTTGCGGGGGCCAGCCGATGTACAAGTCAGTGTTTTTTTATCCTCCCAGACAAGTCTGGTACCAATTAACCGACCCCGGAGGGATGGAAGGCTGAATCCATGGACGCTCGCGTGAGCGGCACTTGGCCACTGCACTACATCCGCCCTAGGATGGGGATTCCATTAGGAAAAATATTCCGACAAAAAAAAGTGGCCGAAACACAAGCACCAACGGCTGTCCGTCAATCGCGTCAAGCAGCAAATTCACTCCTCAGACAGGGATTCTAAAGAATCCGCAACCTTGCTGAACTCAGTTGACCGCCGTCGTCTTCGTGAGCTAACGCTTCTCGAACCAAATAACGCTTTCCAGTTTCTTCTGGCTTTCTGTAAGCCCTACGGCTACCCGTTTTTCTTTGGCCGCGGACCTCCAAGCTGAAGAGAAATGGGGGCTGCCGCATTACACAAGCCTTCCTGAATCTTCCGGACTTCACCTGAAGGGGTTTGAAATTGTCATCTGGACGAACCATCGTGTTACTGTCTGTGCTGTTCGCTCTTCTCAACATCTTCAAACTTTGCCGTTGAAGCAGTTGGAGCAAGGGACTGTCGACGATGACTGGCAAGGTCACAGGAATCTCTGCAACTCATAAGAACCTACACAAAGTGCAATCTCTGAATCACTGGCTTTAGCCTGAATAGGATGCCTGCCCTGATTATACGCGCGAAAAACTCACTCCAATAAGTTCATTTCGTGCCGCCCGAGGATAAACGTTAGCGTCCAGTTCGATCGCCTCATCATCTCTGGAAATGAAAGGTTAAATTCAGCTGAAAAAACCACTGGGGCCAAAATTGCTCACATATCACCCAGCACGCTGCTCTCAGAGACATCCTCGTCCAAGCCATCTTGAGTCGATTCACCGTCATCCTCATCGCTGGAACAACGTGTAATATATACCCGTCATGACTATTTTATACGCAACTGCCAAAAAAAGATGAAAATTCGATGTTATAAAGTAATTATATCAAAGTCCCGCCTACCTTTCATAACATCAATGTAATGAACCGTTAGTCTCGAGCGCCCTTGAAGGTCTACGAGCGATATTAGCTAAACAGGGCCTTCGATAATTTTACGTTCTAGGAAGTAGTCGATAATTTTCATGAGGAACGATAAGGGAAGCTGTGTATTGGAGTGGATAGAGGTCCTGCCCAGTGTTACAACACGTGAAGTTTCAGTGGCAGTGGCGCCTTATCAACGGAGTGATAAGGCGCCGAAATCCACTTCCGTTCAGCAAAAACCAAGACTTATCGATGTGGAAAGGGGTGCGATAAGAGCGTGCTAGATATGATACCGTTATCGTTATCGTCCCGTTTTCATTCTGGAGTGCACCTCTTATCAAGCAGCCGCACCTTCTTATCTCATCGTATCATATCTTCCATGGGCTTACACTCGTCCAACAATTACTGCCTCACACCTTATCGATTGATAACGCGAGGGTAGCAAATCCAGCGTGGAAGCCAGCGTGATCGCTTCCTTTTAACAACAACAGCGAAGTTGGTGAAAGTACTAGCACCATATCCGGAAATCTGATTGGGCGTTGGTCACCGGAAATGTCCGTGCAAGCACCGCAGTTTGATAAAGGCGTTGAAAAGCTGCTCGGCCTTTCTCGATTCCGCCGCGAAATAGTCAGGAACGGAACTTATCCGCCTGGCGACTTCTATCCAGTGCGTGCCTGCCACGTTGTTTCGGAGGAGTAACTGTCGTGTTACTGTCTAAATAAATTTACGACCCCCTCCCCAAGGGGCTTGATAAGGCCTCCCTTTCACACCTCATACGCGCGCTGAAACGGCAACTTTTTTCCTACGCCCTTCAACAGTTTCACCTCAAACTCACATGTGGTTTCAAACGACTGAAACGGGTACGACCCCCCTCCTACAAACTCAACAAGTACGACGCCCCCCGTTGTTACTAGTAACAACGTAGGGTTGACCCTGTTCCGGAGACACGCCCAACTAGACTTCGACATATGGGCTGTATTCAGTGGGTGGGATAGAGTAGCCCACGAGTAGCACAGATGTGTCGTCGCGGCTCGAGAGACGCTGGCAAAGCCTAAGCTTTGCAACAGTCGCATTAGGATGACTAATCGTAAAACCATTTGACGATTACGGACGGCAGCCACAGTCCCGCCCATGCACGCAACGCGGATGATACGGCTAAAGCGGCTATCAATCACCGCGCCGTTATATGAGCGTGAACGAGAAACTCGCAGCCTCGTGCCGCCCGCCCTTTCTTTATTACTAGGAATCCTGTTAGGCTAATGGACGTTTCTTTGCTTCATCTTTTTTATCCTTTTTTAAGTCGGCTATCCACTTCTCATCCAATGATCGCTAAATGACCCACAAAATTCAATTGAGGTTGCTCCAGGATGACTACTTTGTAATAGACGGGAGAGGGGGAGGGAATGACTATCCAGAGCTTTGCTACATATCAACGCTTACGCTTCGAGATCGTCGGCGTCGCTTAACACTGACACAGCCAGTGAGTGAGATTGTCGAGAATGATAAGGAACTTCCCCCAGCCTTGAACACGTTTAATTACCCGGATCCGCCTCGTTGCGAGATAGTCCAATTCCTAAATAAAGGTTTTTTTTTGACAGCACATACAGCCTGGAAACACAAACGTCCGCCAGGCAAAGTCTCCCTCATAACAAAAATACTATCGACCATTTTTCATGCAGCGATTACGAGATTCTGTAAGGGGTTTCAGTAAAGGACGAGAGGCGTGGCTCAAATGAGCCCACTCTGATCATGCAAAAAACAGAAAAATCTCCTTCAGAGTTCCCCCTCAATTTGACCGTTGTTCCTGTACGACCATCATTGTCACGAAAACATCGAACACGCCCCATCTGGTGCGCACCTGACCTTCAACGTCCGCTCCAAAAAGAGCAGCCTTAATCATTAACTTTTTGTCCTTCACTACCCTAGATAAGACGTCCCCCTTCCAAAAAAGCTCAAAGATGACCCCCTCGTTGGGAACTGCGCAAAGTATGGTTGAGACTGGTCGAAAGGCCGTAACAACTACACCCGTTAGCGCGCTAAAGAAGTCTATTCAGAAATAGCGCTCAGGCGTCAAACCCCATCCGCAACTCCCACCAGTCGGATCCCGGCCAAAGTCTGTGGTGTAGAAAAACGAACCTCTTTCTAGCCTCACGGCCCCTGAACGCGGATTGAAGCGCAATGACGGCCTCACGCAACAGTCGATATCGATGCTCTTCGCGATACCTAAACGAAAACTGTGTTACCAGAGCCTGAAGAGAGTTACTACCTTTTCATGGTATACCCGTTTCCAGTTGCTTTGGATGACAAGGGCAGCATAGGCTTGCCGTCGTAAGTGATTTCTCGCCAACACACCTCTCACCAGTGCCTGAATAGCAACAGCTCGTTGGCATTAAAAATATACCCAAGCAAGCAGTAGGTAACCTGGATCTTCACTAGGCCCTGTTTCAGTCGCAGATAGCGTTTCCTGGCTATGATCGTGCGGAACCAACGTTGTAACGTATCTGTAAAGTGCCTGTGTTCATGAAACTGACATCGCTCCAGTATGGGTGGGTACCGACAGGAGGCCCGTCGCGCGGCGAGAAGGCAGAGACGCAGACGGGTCAGCGGACGAGTCGCAGCGCGTACTGTAGCGATTTAGCGTCAAGTTGAATAGAATGTACTATAGTACGTCCCACATCGCACACAGTACGCGCTGCGACTCGTCCGCTGACCGTCTGCGTCTCTGCCTTCTTGCCGCGCGAGGGGCCTCCTGTCGGGTATCCGTGAAGGGCTACTTACCGATATGCTGCATGATCACCCTGTGAAGATGGTCGTCGAGGATCAGCTTGTCAGCGTCCCTCATGTAGATCTAGAAATGCCTCCATAGTTTGGAACTCAAAAGGGTTGGACGCGGTGCTCACCTTGCTCACACCATACTGAACGTTATCAGGAGCGATGGAAGGATGCGTACTGAGAAACTTCTTCACGTCATCTCTCGTACTGTTGAGACCATTGGGAAGAAGTACACGATACTGTTGGATAAAAGCCTGGAAAAAGCAGTCGAATCGCTTCATCCTGACAGTCTATGGAGAGCTACGAAGTCCACTCACGTCCCACTCTATTCGCACACTGTAGCCAGCTCTTCTGATTCGCACCGTCTCCAGCATACCGGTGTATCGCAGTTGACGAAGGATGATGTTGTCATCGAAGTGATTTGGTATCTGAAAAGGCTCTGATTAGCCCTATTCGACCTTTATTTCTTCACTATTCACTATGCCATGCAGAGCTGAACGTAGCGGCGTCTTGGCTAGAGGAAAGTCACATCCTGAGAAAAAACCGATTTTTAGTGAGGAGAGGGTCAACCGTCCGTTCGCACTATTCTCACAAGGGGGTCGCATTTCTGATTTTGGGAAGAGGGTCGCATTTTAGGGTTGTGAAAGGTTAGTTACCACCAGGAAGAGTAGTGCAGGTCGTAAAGGGGGAT
>MU894835.1:0-17280 GCA_036418205.1 Ostertagia ostertagi
GTGTCGCACTCCTGTCATCGGTGGTCAATTCATGGGGGAATCTTTGGCGAGGCTTCAAGCATATTTCGAAGGAGCGAGAACCTTCACGAATTGTGCATCTGGAACATCAGGATGTGGTGGCCACAAAGCAGGGAGCCCCGTGTGGAGTGGCTCCCAGGAAAGAGTACAGGCTCTCCAAATCCGACACTGATGACCTCTCTGAACGAGGGTTTGTCTACCAGCTGTAGTCTCCCAAGCAGAGAAGATCCAGCTATTCTGATACCTCACTGTTGGTGAGGGCAAGGAGATGCACCGCGATGCAGACGCCGCTTTTGGCTTCAATCGGTTTGTGGCTCAGTAGAGCTGCTTACGTCAGAGCGCGAAAAACATAGCTCTTCTCTCTTTCCACTTTGAGCTCGAAGAAGGCGACGATGGTGGGTAAGATTTCGGGTATAATTTACTACACGGTGTGCCCTATCTACAGCCTACGTGAACATATTTAGAATTTGTTGAAGGAGCTTGTGGCATGAGATCCAATAAATACGCACGAACTTTCGAGACAACCTAATATTAATATTACGCAATCCTGATCAGGAATCTTAGCTACAGAAGCAAAAAAATTCAATAGTTGCATTTAAGGAAGTCAAAAAGGGCGTGAAGCGGAAGAGACAGCCGGCATCTCCAAAAGTTGACGCACAGGTGTTATCAGTGTGGAGTATGCATTCATAGCTATCTTATTCACAATTCATAACAGGTACTGTCGCGGTTCGAGCAGTCCTGAAGGAGCAGTCGATCGATACAGCATAAAGAGAAGTAAGTCGTGAGCACTTGTAAGAAAGATATTCTCGAAATTGTGGGAATCCCGGTTGAGGCGAAAGTTTTGCCCACAACTCGGCAATCTTGTGATAACTTAGCAACGCGAACCGCAGCATAAAAACCAGTTATTCATTAAATACAAGTCAAAAAATGTTCTAGTTTTATTTTCTCGGCTCGTCCGAGCATTCACATGGATATCTGGAAGAGCGTTGTGAAGTCATTCGACAACTCTAACCCGACAAGAGTGGGAAGCAGCTCCCAGATCTGAAGAAAATCAACTCTGAAGCGCACATCGTTTGCCGCCCCGTAATTCTTTATCAATACTTTTCAGTCGTCGTCGAAGTGGTATCACTATTTTAAATGGAAGTTGAATGCCTTCCTTACAGATAGAAAATTCGTTCAGTGAGTTGCCTTTTCGTCCTATTCGTCGTTGAAGTTGCATAGTGAAACTTCAAAGGGAGTTTTCAGCAAAAAAGGTCGGAGCGGTATCGTATCTAGTAAAGTATGTAAAGGTATGGGAACTTCGCATGAACAATTGATCCATTAGAGGCTCTATTTTGGCCTTGGGAGAGACTAGAACAAAAAGAAGCATAATCAAAGAGAACGTGCGCTATACGATAGAATAATGACAGCAATAATAAGCATGAAATGTGGATAAAAGGCAATTATAGCAGCAATAACGACGCGAAATGTGAGGCTTTCCCTGATTGGATTCCCTTCTAAGAGAATGACGAGTGCGAATCTTAGCTCGCTTTTGATGATTGCAGTGTTGAAAAAATTTGCTCAGTCAGTGAAAAAGGGATGGAAAAATTATACATGTGATAGATATGACAAGAATGCTGAGATATGGGCAAAACACTTCGATGCAGGTGGACTCGAACCCGAAAACTCTCGCTGTCAGGCATTGTGCTAACAGTTACACTATTACACTACTTTTTACTTACTTACTTCTCGACCGCTATTCGTCCCGGGCACGCCAGAAACGCAGGTCGCACATCTTCCAGGTCGCTCTGCTTCGGGCTCTTCTGCGCCACAACTGGCCGTACATCTTCACGAGAGGGTCTGCCCATCTGGTGGGGGGTCTGCCTCTGGGCCTTGTTTTTCCCCTTGGGTACCAGTCAGTCACTCTCTTCGTCCAGCGATCATCGGGTAAGTCTAGCCACATGACCGGCCCACCTCCGCTTGGAATTATAGATGGCATCGACGACGTCCTTCACCATCGTACGAGCGCGGATGGTGTCATTGGGTATGCGGTCTCGGAGCGTTACCCCGCACATGGCCCTCTCCATGGCTCGCTGAGTGACTGCGAGTTTCTCCTCTTCAGAGACTGTGGTGCTCCACGTCTCCGCCCCGTAGGTCATCGCGGGAAGAACATGCGAGTTGAAGACGTGAGCTTTGACCCGGGGGTCGACGTTTTAGAGTTAGTACATCTCGTATGGTTTGAGTGAAATGTGATGCACACAAAGAAAAAAACCACGGTTGTATCTGCAGAACTACTAAGGAAAGCTTGCTGGTTACACTGAGAAACCTCTTCTACAAAATGTACTCCATTTTTGGAAGAGCATCCAATTTCGGCTCCCTTTGAGCCTTGGCATAATCCTCATGCAGTGTGAGCCAACGGCGCAACAATTTATTTGGTTACGTTTGTTTACGTCACCGCCTCTCAGAGCGTGGGCGAAGGACATTGTTGAAATTTATAGCAATATACAGAATTCACTAAGCAAATAAATAGGCTATTACGTAACCTTTATCACTGGACTGAAAGTACATGCGGAAGTGGGTAGTGCAAGGTGAGTAGTTTGTCACGCACACAGTCGGATCAAATCCTGGGTCGTGAGTCGCCCGGGCCAACCAAGCCTTCCATCCCTCCGGGGTCGGTTAATTGGTACCAGACTTGTCTGGGAGGATAAAAAACACTGACTTGAACATCGGCTGGCCCCCGCAAGTCATTGTATAGGCCACATCGCATTCAAATGCCACTGCGAATGTAGTATAAGGAATCGCTTGCGCGCTTCTCGTACCAGGATGATTCAACGCAATGCTTTCATCCTTGTTTGTCCCTTATGTCATAAAGAGACTATGAAGTTTAATATTTGAGAATTCGACCGGCAACTTCCATATGTCACATCGAGGCTGGAGCCGACAGAAATGAGGCTTCAATAAGGTAGCTCCCTGCACCATCTGCTCGAACTCGGTTAATCAGACTTTGTAAAGGAAACCAGAAACAAAGTTTGGACGCGTAGTTTCTCATGTGCCTTTAGTTGGCCATGCCTTTCTGTAGAAAGGCAATAGCACCGTATCGTCAACCAAATTGTCGCTCTGTTGCTGTCAAAACTGGTTATTAAGCGATTTGCACCAAAATCTACCGTACTTCATCCTCAAAAAATTCTAAGCGGCATTGATGGCAAGAGGACGAAAAATTTTGAATTTCGTGTAATTTCAAAGTAATTTCATAAGAAATGGATAGAAGTGTAGAGAATAGCAATAGAGAGCGATGAGAATGGGTTGACGAAGAATTTTGATAGTTTACAGTCAAGGCTTTCTGAAACGTGGAGTGGAGGTTATGGTCAGGAGAGCCATGGTAATTTATGGAGTAAAGACTTGACTTGTTGGATTTGGTTCCCGTGTTGAGTCATTGTAGTGAATTATGTCCTAGAAAATTTTATCCTATTCTGATTTAGGGTGTTCTGAAGCTCTCTCGATCACAATGTAAGCAGAAACGTACTGAAGAAAGTTAAAGGTAGGCTTGGGTGGCGTGCACTCGAATCTTTCCAAATCAGTGCGCGAGACTTGGGTGAGAACACAAACAGAGGCCAGTTTATTCTTTGGATTAGATAGCGCGAATTGAACAACGAAGCTGGAAGGGAGAGAGCAGAGCTGAACCCAGAGACAGGAACGCGAAGGAAGATATCTTTCGATACGGCCTCGAAGGAGCTCCTCAGCAGGAGTACCGTTACCTGACATTCAATATGTCTGCAGAACATATTTGTAAACAATCTTCTCTTATCTGTTACCACCTGTCTGAGCAGTATCTGCTTTCCCCGTGAAATCTGCCGTAATTTCTCACTTCTTTTGATCAGTGTCAGTTTCAATCAGAACTATACCTTAACTATGCATTTCCTCACATTGGGGGGGGGAGAATTCACGCATTGCTCACTTCACTGTTAGCCTGTTAGGCACAGGTGAACGCTTATCGCTAACAAAAACGATTTGGAGCGGACCAAGGAGCCATTGCTAGTGATTTATTTATGTTTTGGACAAGTAGGAACTGAAGTGCCCAGAATCGCACCTTTCGACCTAGATTTCCTCAGCCATTCGATCTAAAAAAAAAACTCGGCTAGCTTCATCAAACTTTTGTTTAAGGTTCTCGCGATCTGGCTATCGCATCCTCTTTAAGCAATAATAAAATATGATCGCAATAATTCGGAAGTAGAGTTCTTGGTCACCAGCAAAAAGCGCCCCGCCAGGTAAAAAAAATCCACGTGGACTTTCCAAAATTATAACACTTGTCAAGCTTATAGACGATTCAGAAATTATTGAAGTTTCCTATTTCGAAACGTTTTCATACAATGGAAAAATTGAAATGGGTGCTACGATTTCCTCTTCCCCCTTTGGCGGCCGTTGCGTAACTGCAATTTCTTAAAGGATTCCAGGAGGATCACTTATGCCTCTGGGATTGCTCTAAATCAGTGTGAAAAAAAGGTTTGATAAGTCTGTCTCATTTCAAAAAATCTCACCATGGCTGTATTAAGGATTAGCCTAAACAAAAAGGTCTGCGAAATTGGGCAGAGACTAGGAATCAGCCATCAGCATTAATCAAAACGTAATTATCAGTGTTCAGAAAGTGCCATTTTTCGAGACTCGAATTTCTGATGCCATGTAAAAAAACAAAACCTGGTTAAGTTAACTGAAACAGTTCGATAGGCGCGAATACGCTATGACGAAACATTTTAATGGTTAGCTTAGCTCAGAATGTTGAAGCTCTGAAGGCAGTTAACTGAAAGAAGGTCGTTTCAGCATCGGGTTGGGTTTTGAACCATTTCTGTTTAAAAGACCGTCGAGGTCCACGAAAAATAGCAACTGATATTCTAGAGGTATGCTGGTAGGATGATTACAGACCTCTCCTTAGCCAAAGTAGTCAGACTGTGCAGGTTGTGTTTGTTGCCGGATGAGCGTGTAAGACACCCTTTCAAAGTTGTGTGTCCATCTTTGATAACGAAATGCTGAACCCATACCTTGAAGTTTTCGGTGGATTTTGATAGAATGTTATGAGTCCTCCACTGTAACAGTTTCACCTGGTACGGGGGAACTCGACCAGCCGCTGACCTTGATGAAAGTTGCCATACCCTCTTCGCATAGTTTAAGTTTTGCAAAGTTTCTAGAGCTTGATCGCCGTAAAGCTATTCAGCAAACCTTCGTGAGCTGGAGGAGAAAATCCCTCTTCATTGTACGGCGCAAATCAGCAGAAGAACGCGTTGCTACAATCCCATAAAACAAGCTAGAAATTGAGAAACGACCTTCCAGATTGGTGATATGTCGCGGTACGCCTCTATCAAAGGAATCTTCCACGTAACAAGCTCCGCCTCCATTACCACAGAAAACGATACCTTAAAAGAATCTTCCACGAAAAAGGCCAGAAGTATGGACTTCTTTATGAAGGGGTATCGTTTTCTTGAGGTAGGAAGCGGAGCTTTTCGGAAAAATTTTCGCTTACCTTTTTTGCCGACTTCCAGCTAGTTCCGTGTAACTTGGCTCGACAAACCATATACGTCCAAGTAGGGCAGAACCTCTCAAATGTTCCTACATACGAATGCCTCAACCAGAACTTCGGCTAATCGGTGGCAACGTCTGATATCTGACCACCACTCACACCATATCCAAGGCTCTCGTTTTTGTTAGAATAACTTTTTGAACTACTGCGTAAGATATCCTGCGAATTCAGACCAAGTACAACGCTGATATTACCTGCTTTCGCTGATTTCGGGCCCCATATAAAGACAAGAAGAAATCCATGCCAACTCGCTCATCGAGCATACCGCATTCGAAGCTTAGAAAAATTCATAAGAAAATGTTCTAAAGCAGAGATGAGCTAAGCGTTGGATAGAGCTGGGAAAGCTCTTAAAAACGATATCCACACCGCTGGCAGTTTGTCTGGATTTGAAGTAAAATGAGGCATCCAAATGTAAAGTGCCAGAAAGCCAGAGAACTTTTTGAAACACCTCATACATCTAGCGGCACAATATCACGGCAAGTGCCCACTTCAGTTTGTATCTCCCTAAGGAGAATATCACCTTTTCAGCATTCCCTCCATCTTTTGAGATTCCCTTCGTGCGTAAGCTCTTTACGCTTTCCGACCTACTCCACTTTCTCAACTTAATAGTCCAGCACACGTGGAAGAATTATTTTTATTTTTATTATTTATGAAATAGACGTGCGCAACAAGGGTCGTCGTTACAGCAGAGTAGACTTATCAGCAAATAAATGATACTTTTATCCTGATTTCTATTTGTCGAATGGACGGTGGTTATTTCCATGGCTACGTACTTTACCACCTCATTTTGCGAATGAGCAGTAGATGTACATAGAATCGTCACGCACAGTTGAAATTTCATAATAGTACAAGGAACCTCTAGTAAAATAAACTGTGATGTGACGCAAATATCGCCTTATCATGCCCACGGCAGGATTGGCACCATTCGAAGCCACAATAGCTGTGAAGATGTCGCTCGGGCAATACTGAAACCCTTGGTGTCGCGGGGTGCGAAACAAAAAAACCACCAGAAGGAAATTTTCTTGAAAGAAAAATTTCAGTGTAATCTAGTGTCGCGCTTCCAGAAAGTTATAACTTGAAAGCAAGGAGGAAATTCGATGTCGGAATGAGAAACATCATTGAGTGTGTGCTGTTTCATGTTGACAGAGAGCGATATGTGTGCAAGGAAAGAAAAAAATCGCCATTGTACGGTTAAATGACCGGTTCGGAGGTGGGAAGTTTCGAGTCGATAAACTCAAAGCACACGCAATGGTGCATCAGAAGTGTATGAATAACGGCTTGAAAATTAAAGGAAAATGCATTGTAAGGAGACCTTGTGGCGCTTGAAATTTAAGGAAAATTTATACTAGTTAACAGTGTGAGGCCTATGAATCCAAAACATAACATGAAAAATTTGTGAATTACATGAAAATTTTTTGGTCCTATTCAAGTAACAGGTTCAATGTTTTTATAATTTTTTATCCGAAAAGATTGAAGCTCTACCGGGCCTCTCAGCTGAAATCGCTCCAGGAATCTGACATTTTGGCACTCTAAGGAGACCTTGGTAGAATTATTCACATCTATAGTCTTCTTCATTTTCGATGCGATTAAAATTGATGCAGACCCTCTGATATCTAATACTTGCGCAAGCATCGGCTTGCTAACTTTATAAAAAAAAAAAAAAATCAAAAACGGCGAACGCGGAAAGGTTTTCAGGCAAAAGTTTTAGCCATTTATTCACTAAGGAACGACATTTGAGAACAAGACAGAAGACTTCTCCATAGAAAAGACCGTCGACAATCAAATGGATTTTGCTGCTTTTACCAGATGAGGAGTAATTCTAAATGTTATCCACGTCGGTCAAAAAAGTACTGCCGTTTTTTGCAAACTCGAAGTATTCCCTCTATTTTGGGTAACTTTTCTCTCAACTATTCAAACAGTTTGGGTGTCATCTTGTAGAGGAGATCAACCCTTTCACATTCATGCGAAGGTTCGGGTATTCTAAAATAGCTTTTGTTTTTTACCCTCTTTTTTTCGCTTTTTCGTGCAAAATCGTTTTTGGACTGTTGGCCTTCATGTGTTCAAACTGAAGAGAGATCAGTCAGGGCTAGCTGTAATATTGATAAGTGTGGTAGTAGGGGCTCGAACGGCGATTACTCTGTGGACCCGGCTCTAAGGAAATGTGGATTTTGCATTACCTCAAGTTTCTTCCTAGGACGTCGCAAAGCTTTGGAAAGGCATGAAAGGTATGAGAAACTTGATATTAAGGAAGCGTATTACTGTAAAAGAGGGAGCCACATGGGGAAGTATATCGAAGTAACCTGGCTCCAAAAGGGAGCGAGTGCAACGCTTCACGCTAAAGGTGTCCTTGGTGCTGACCACTACTTAATAAGCGGATCCGCTTTCATAAGCGCGCCACCCCACTGTTTGGATTGCTACTTGGACGACAGTGTTGCCATTACAGGCGGAACAATTGAGCAGTCTTTGAATAGGCGGGTTCTGGGATTTTACCAAGCGCGGCGTGTAAACTCGATCATACCCTTTTCTTCCGAAAACCAGATGCGTGTCGAGCGCAGATCACACTTCACAAACGACGGCGGAATTCAAGGTAAAGCTGGTTACTGGTGGTCTACAGTGATGGCTAATAGTTAATGATAGTTGTTATTAGCAAAAACAGATATGTAGAATATAACATTCAGATAGCGCTATTCAATTCGATTTGGAAATAAAAAATAAGTTGGGGGGGCCCCCCCCCCCCCCCCCCCCCCCCCCCCCCCCCCCCCCCCCCCCCCCCCCCCCCCCCCCCCCCCCCCCCCCCCCCCCCCCCCCCCCCCCCCCCCCCCCCCCCCCCGGCGGCGTCACTCGACCCGCATCCCGTTTCCTAAGACAGAAGGTATAACGTCCGCTAACCTTACCCGTTACCCGCGCATGAAGAAAAATCTACAGACAAAAAGTTTGTCGGCCACTAGCATAACCGTAAAGCTCCCCCACGTCCCCTCAATACTTCCCCCTCCCACTGAAACCCATCATCATTGATGCCTTCAGGCCTCACGAAACACAGAAGCTAGATGAGTCAGGCAAGGAGAAACAAGCGAATGCCGCCATACAACTTCTCTCTCGTTCTCGTCGCCTCCAATGAACTCCCCGTACTATCACAATGGGTGAGAAGTGTGTATCGGTGAAGAATCGAACGTCAAGAGGGCAAGTGCCTTGAGTTGACGAGGGCGCAGTGACGTCAAAAGCAGCCCGACCCAACAAAAAGTGCTGCTTATTGTTTGGTCTGCTACACGTAACTTTTACTACGGCATGACTATATTGTACACTACAACAACGACGACAACCAATGTATTTTTTCTCCCTAGTTCAGATAAAGTGTGGAAATGTTATTATTGCCGCTAGGAGCAGAACAAACTCCTCCTTCTACGTAAAGTCACGCGGCAAATGATGAGATGAATAAGAAAAAACTACTCAAACACTAATGGCAGCTTGTTTCCTTTTTATAGAACTCTTCTAGGGAGGTTGCTCCTTCCAGAGAGGTTTTATTCGCCTCCCGGATGAGGATATTATAAGAGATGATACAACAAAAGTAAAACCTTGTTGAGATCAGAACAGATGTAGCTGAGCGCTGAATTAACGGGAATGGCACGAGGAGAGCTCACGAATAGCGCACGTAGTGCAGGGCATGCGGAAGATCCTGTCTTTATAAGCGCTTACTGTGGACATAAAAAGTTTCTTAATCGTTATTGCCCCATGCTACGATCAGGGTTTACATAATAGACCAAAAAGAATCATAATGGGCTCGTTTATCACCCTGCAACAATCAGAGCGCTATCAAGCCGTTATACTGCCAGCCAAGGCTGTTAACAGTCTTTGGTCAGAAGAAAAGCTGTTCTCCAACATTACGAGGAAGGTTCGAATTTGTGATTCCGCTGTTGTTGTCGTTCCCTTTTGTCCCTGACTGTCACACTTTCCTGTACTCACGTTGTAAACCCACACCTTTCCAACGGACAACCTTCCCAACGTACTTTTTTTGAGAGTGGGATGTGCGCGATTTTGCACGCGTGGATGTCATCAACGTGTCAGGCTGGTAGGGCCAATCGTCAAGCTGTCCCGATTTTGAAAACTCAGCGATCCCACTCCTCCTGGAGCAGAGTCAACCCTGCGTTGCGCAGTTTTCAACGGCCACGTTGCGCAGTTTCGCCCGATTAGACACGTTCTCTCGCGCGAACATTCACACTCGCATGCTCGAGCCGTCTGTGTCTCCGCCCATACAGCGTGCGTTGAGGATCTCTCAACGTGCCGTTGCGAACTGCGCAACGCAGGGTTGACTCTGCTTGGGAGACCAGCCCACAGTCATAGAAGGAGAAAAAAAAAAAACAAAGTAATATAACAAGAAGATAGTACTAATTGAATCTTGCGGCTACGTCGTGTGCTTCGCGCTAGCACGTATCGTTTCCCAGCGCTGAAGGAATCGAAGCGACTCTCTACCTTGAGTCTCCTTTCTAAATTTCTCTACATTGTTTCGATCAAAGTAATCCTCACTTGGCTTTCCACTTCGTCTTTTGAGCCACTTATGGTATGCTCGCTGCTTTGAGGTTAGTACTATTATTATGGGCCGATGATGTGGCCTCCTATGTCCATCCCATCGTTGCGTTTCTCAATCGAACTCAGACCCTTGCTACGCTGTATCAGAAGTCTTGGTTAATCGAGTAGTCGTTAAGCGGTGATATGCGTAAGGAGTGGGATTTCGTGACGTCAGCGGACATCATTAGTGCTAAGACCTCCTCGGCGCGCCGATGCGTGGTTGAGATAACCTTCGCCACGACGTCCTGCCATCGAGCACACCCAATGACGTCACCATAGTCGCCCCACCCTCTTTAAAGGCAAGATTCAAGCTTAAACTGATGAGGTAATTCTACTCAAATGTGATGTAGGGGCGGGAGGGTGGACCGCCAGTGAAGAAAAAAGGAAAAAATCCTGAAATACACAGGAAATACGAGCCTTTTGCTCTACGTTGCGGAGAAGTTCAAAAGGCCGGCAGGGAGATGAGAGATAATGTGAGCGCGGAGAGCGGTAGAGAAATCCGAGAAGAGAGAGCATAGCAGATCAAGCATTGCGACGCAGACAAGATATCGAGCGGTGGGCGGAGCGTGTCGCAACAGGAGGAGCGTGTCAAAGTCCTTGGCCCCTAGCGCCTTAGTGACGCATTTGGATGCGGGAACTTGGCGAGTCGCCTGCAGCTGCGTCCCATGCAACTTCTTCACTTTAAGGCTTATAGGGGTCTGAGCCGAACTTTGCTTCTTAACCGTGCTCCAGTCTGTGAAAGGGAGTACGAGCGCCATTCTTTGGGCTCTCTGTACAAGTATAAAAGTAACAGCGCTCCTGATCCGTAATGCGTCAACGTATGCATACAAACATACAAAATGGTGAAAGCAGGCCACTCATGCGATCTTCACATTTCCGCGTGCCTATGTCCAGAGGAGCGTCTGAACCGGGAACATCGATCCAACGTGGGGGTCGGAGCTCCAAGTGTGGCGGCCGGATGCAAAACATAGCCAACAATCGGCAACATGCGTGGGATAGTAGACTCACGATCGCATTAAAAGTACACTTAGATGAACTTTCCATTTTATCTTATCTGTTGTATTAGAGAGTCGGAAGAGGTACTCCCCTAATACTGTGGATAAGATAATGCAGAGTCCATCCCCCATCTCCATTTCACCCAATGCTGAGGGTCAAATTGCGGTGTGAATGAGGGTTCTGGAGCAGCGCTACTCCATGCGTGCGCTGCTAGCGTTACTCGCTCAACAATATTTGATGTAGACCTGAAATCATTGTTCTTATACTTTTGTTATATCCATTCATTTTGTATTATAAATATTTTTTTTCTTTATTTCATTTATTTTTCTTGGCTCTATTTTCTCTATACTTCTTGTCATTGGTGTCTAGATAATTTCTAATATAGGTTGGATAAAATAGGCGCAGTATATATTACCTTCACTTCTCAGAGAAAAAATGCTGCGTATAATTTCCAGACGATTCTTCAGAATCCCCGTCTAATCGACCTTCCTCCAATCAACCTCTCAATTTCATCCTATATCTATTTCGTGCAGGTAGACAGTGGGACTTCTAAATCTGGGGTTTTCCCAGTACTTTCTTTTATTCTTTAACCAAATCCCGGTGATTTCATTCTGTTATAATGGACCAAGAGAAAGGATAAGCATTGTATTGATCAATCACTTTGTGATTGCACGAGGCACGCATTCTACTTCCATTTGTACATTCGCAGTGGCTTTTGAATGCGATGTGGCCTATACAATGACTTGCGGGGCCAGCCGATGTACAAGTCAGTGTTTTTATCCTCCCAGACAAGTCTGGTACCAATTAACCGACCCCGGAGGGATGGAAGGCTTGGTTGGCCCGGGCGACTCACGACCCAGGATTTGATCCCCGGACCGCTCGCGTGGTAGCGTGCCACTTGCCACTACACCACTTCCGCCCAATGTATCAGAATCGTAAATATGACGAATAGAGCACTGATTCGTTTTGAATCCTGACTTGCTTCCCGTTTTGCTTCGTACGTTGCGGAAGTGCAAGCGCTACAATATAATGTTCCGTCCCAAATATGTACTACTGTTCTCCAATGGATACTGTAGGTGAAGGTGAATGAAAGGCAAGGTAGGTAGTACTGGGAAGGAAGAGATGCGAGCGTGTTTGCGAAACTCTTATCATTTGACTCCGCAATCCATTCGAGTATGATGAGGTCTGGGTGCATACATATGCATTATTTGGAAAAAAAAGGAAAAAAAGAAAAAAATTATCTGAAAATTTATCTGGCACCTTTCGCCGATACGTCTTGTTCGGTTCGCTATACGACCTTCTCCAATGGTAAAGGGAAATGCTTACGCAGGTTCCTCAAGCCCACGGTAAAGCATGACATAGCGATGAATTTCCAATTACGGCATCTGTCGTTTGCCCCAACCTATTTGTGCAAAACATCTACAACATGGCACATAGTGTACAACCCTTCTTATTTCCTTGGTATTATGCTTCCCTTGAGCCTCACCAGGATCTGAATGTTGTAAAACACGAAAAGGAAAGATTTATTTCAAAAGAATTTCGAAGCTCACAAGAAGTCCAAACAATTCAAAATTCCAAAAAATTTCTCCTCCTGAGGGTCAGGTCACCTAAAATTGAGACGCCGTTCATTCGCTCGGAGCAAGCTTAGGACTAAGCCTAGGCCCAATCATAGGCTTAGGCATAAGCCAATGTGTAAGCATAAGCCTTAACCTAAGTCTAAACCCAAACTTAACCTTAAGCTTCAATGATCGCGCAACTGTGGTGACCTGACCCCAGGAGGAGAAACGCACGTCTCCCGCCTGAAATAATGCTCCATAGGCAAACTTGAGTCTCACTAGCGAGGAGGAGTACTGGAACCCAGCATTGCTCGCAACAGAAACAAAGGATTTTGGATTTCACTGTCAATTAATCAATCGCGGATCTCTAAGCACAGCTAGCTATATTATGCGAGTGGCTATACGATAGCGCAATATCGCTGCCTTGATTTGCTGTTTACGAATCACAAATGGATTTCCCCTCTCATCCTGTCCAGCTTTTCTGACCACTACCTGTGAGGTCAACTCAGAGCGATGATAAGCATGGTGAACGTTTCATAATAGCACAACGAACTCAACAATAAGTTTAACTGCTTCCTCCTCACCGTTTCCCAAAAGTAATCGCTTGAAATATTAACAGCTTGTCCTTGACCTCTCTGAAAAATTAGTCATCTTTTAACGTGGTGGCAACTACATACATAAAGTGAGCGGCGTCAACCTCGTGTAATAGCTTTTCTAACAAACAATCAACATGTTGCAGTGATCAATGATCATGGGCTTTAAAAAGGCGTCATGGGAGGTCATCCGCACATGGTACGGTCTTGGTGTGGTCCAGTTTCCTTAATTTCTGTTTCGTGACTTCACAAAAGAAAAATTTTACAGGATCCCCTTCATTGCTCAGTTTACATCATTAGCGGGTTACCGTCACACAATAAATTCGCGATTTAAAATGTTTATAAACAAATTGATCTTATTCTCATTGTAGGAAAATGTCGTCTGTATTCGTCTGCCTGCTTCTCTTGACGATCGCTGTCACCAATGTTGCTGCTCAGTTTGGCTATTATGGCAGCCCGTACTACGGTGGTTACCACGGTGGTTTCCAGCCTCACTATAGCCCATATGGCATGTACGGCGGCAATCCAATCGGAGGTGCACTTCGAGGAGCCTTCGCAGGAGCGATGATTGGTGGTCTTGTTGGCGGATAATTCACTTACTGTATGTGTATATTTGTAAATAATGCCTCGCTCTTTCACTGTATTAAGCGCTACGTATGTAAATAAATTTTTGTACAACACAAATGCATTGAAACGAACTTGAGGACATGCAAATTCTTCTGCTCCTTTTGAGGGCATGTGTTAATAACAGCAAGATCTATACGTGCAGCACACACACGAAATTTATGGGTGTCTGTTTCGTGTGATTAGGAATCCCAAGTATGTGAAATGAAGGCACTGAAAAACACCACTTTATTTATAGTTGTATTTAGGGTGGGGCGGAATTATGGAAGCTGAATAATGGCATGCAAAAACTTGACCGGGGCTCGAACGTAGGCCAGAAAAGAACAGTCGGTATGAATATGAGATTACATACTTGGAAAGATGTTTATTTGCTTGCACGTCAGTTCAAAGATGATGTGGAGAGGCGCTGACGTTGATGAAATAGTTGGCGTCCAATCAACTCCATTCGCTCTGCATATGTTACATAAAATATATTACATATTATATATCATATAATTATTACATAAAAAGTTCGAATTAGGAGAGGCTCTGAGCAATACTGGGCTCGAGATGCTATAAATCAAAAAATCAAAGAGATCGAGGTTCGTTGAGGGGTCTTCCATCATTTTTGCACTCATCGTGCATTATCCAAACACCAACTCACTCTCGTTTAACTGTACTCAATCTAACCTGCCTCAGTCCATGTACAGTAGCGGTCAAAAGTTTGGAAACTTTTTTATTTTTGATCTAGCGTAGCCAATAGACAATGAAATTGCCCCGAATTCACATATTATATACAGAATCAAGTGTAGATTACGATGGGCAACATAATTTTTTGAAAACTGAAATCGCATTTGAAAAATACGAATTTTTATAAGAAATGGCGCGTCAAAAGTTTGGAAACTTCCAATTCCAAAGCGAATTCGGCAAAATAGCTCTCGAATCCACATGATAAATTAGTTATTCGATGAGTAGCTTTGAATTTCTATGTCAGCGTCGTTTTTATTGACATGGAGTTGATTATAAAATAATTTTAGGACTTTTAAGTCGAACCCTACACACTGTGAACTAAATCACATTGTTTGGTGGGATTCTTAACTGGAATGTGGGTTGAGCGACATGCCAGTTCTTCCGTGGGATGTAGAACTCAATTAGACTTCAGATCTTGACTTGGTCGCTTCATAACAGCTTCTTTTTCTGGGTTTAGGAAGGCGGCAGTGAGGAGGTAGGCCTGCATTGGGTCATTTCCGCGATAGAAAACCCATCTTTTCCGGCTAGTTCTGACTATCGAAGGGAAGCATTGTATTCTACAGACTATTCTTGTACTTAGCCCAACCCACATTTCGCTGGATACCTAGAACTGGGGAATCGCCGAATGGTCGGACACATCTTCATCCATGACAATACTTCCACTATTTCTGACTGTTGGAATCTGATACCTAAAATGAGGTTTCCATTTGACAGAACACTTCACAGAGGTCACTCATCATTCTCAAAAAGGCAGAAATTCCACTTGTCGCTGAGCACAATTTTTTAGCTCGCGTCTTCGGTCCATGTTAGCCGTTAGTGTGCGAAAGCCAATCAGAATTCTACGCCTTCACTAATGCTGGACGTATAGCTTCACATTCGCTGTTTTGCTGTTTTCCGTGTTTGCCGTTGCTATATAGCGTCTTTTTTGTCATACTTTTCTTCCAATTTTTCAAACTACGTTGTTCTTCCTTTCTTCCTTTTGGTTTCCTCTAGGGTTCTTTCAGCCCATGTCCCAAAGATTGCACCCGTCTGTTTGTGTTGTTTTGAGTTCGCTTAGTTATGTGTTTGATTTTCATGGGCGAACTTGGGAGTAATGTTCGCAGATTCTTTTTGAATGCTATCTCAATAATCTCTCATTTGATGCCTGATTGTGAAAGACTCAGTCGACTACTCTGGAAAAGTCATTGTACTCATTGAGTGGACAAAGTTGAGATCTTCTCCTAAAATTTACTACAAGATGAGTACACGACATCAAAAAGTCATTTTTCTGTACGATTTTTATCAATTAGTATGTTCAAAGTATCCTATATACATACTTATACATATATTTGCAAAAACACTAGTTTATCCGGCAATGCCGCCAATCACAGCTCCCGCGACAGCTCCTTTGGCTGCACCTCCGAGCACAGTTCCGTGCATTCGGTGTCTAGGGTGCAACACTGGACCAGGGTAAACACCGGTGTGGACGGGTGTGGCAACGACGGTAGGAGCAACAATGGGGATAGTTGCATTGCTGATGGCGATTGTGAAGAAAAATAGGCAGACCAATAGAAGTTTCATTATTCTGAAAAAAAACAGTCAATTTGGCGACAAATTCCTATGAACATAACAGAAGACAATGAGAGAATAATTTCGAGTGAAGTGAGCTCTATAGAATGGGCAGAAAAGTCTCGCAATTCTCCACAGAATCGTTCTAGATCAATGCGAACAAGAAACCCTAGGGGTCGCAGAAATGTTCTCGCTGAAGTAAGCTGGCTAGGGTAAGGCAATGGAGGCCATGCCGGTTGCTGATGACCTTCTATTCGCCCTTTTATAGATCCTATTTCGGTCGATGATCAGTGAGATGCGATGTTTTGTTTGGCCAAAAAGGTATTCCACCTGTTTTGCGCAACATTTTCTCCGAACAGTTGTCATCATGTGGAATGATGATCATCAGATATCTCCTACTGACCAAGGACAAGACTGCCAATAAACAAAACAAACAATCTTGCTTTACGGTCTGCTAAATTAGCTACTATTTTTCAATACCTCTACTGCAGTAGTTGTCTTCTAAATGCCTTTAAGTAAAACCCAGTCTGAAAAATGTTTTTCGAGCATGTCAGCTAGATTGTGGGAAACAATATGTAAGCTTCCTGGTGCACCTTTTCCGAGTAAAAGATTACGTCATACGCTCGTTAACGTGTGTATGTTCATAAAGCAAAGATTCTAATGTACAGTTCAAAAGAACTTTGAGTACCGGTTTCTTTTCTAGTAATCTTTGATAGCAGAACCTGAGTACTCGAGATGTTACTGTTGCATTTCGTCGGTTTCAGAGCTAATGCCATTTATTGCCGCTACCCTCTCACATAAAATCCAACGGAAACGAATTGAACATTGGGATGAGTACGATAATGGGGAATTCTATCAGAGCTTCTATCCGAATCATTGCTTAACCATCTTGAGCCGCGAAATTTTTTTATCCGTGTATGCGCGAAGATGAACGGCTTGTGGAGTAGATGCCAAGAAAGCACTCTCTTGCCATATTTTAACCTCAATTAATTATACTTTGCTAAACTCTAACAGCATGTTCCTAAATGGAAATTGAGTAGCAGAGTATTTGGGAGAATAGGCCACGCTAACACAGTGTAGGGTTCGAAACTCAGGATCATGAATC
>MU894836.1:0-11176 GCA_036418205.1 Ostertagia ostertagi
AACAAAATTCACTGCCGTCCCTTCCTGCCTCACGAACAACACTATGAAGAAGCCTCAAGATGGATACCACCGTATTGGGAAAGAAATTATGTTTTCTAAAGGGAGTCTACCACATAAAAAGAACTGCGTCAACGTGCGCGCAACGGGAAACATGCTAAATTACAGCGAATTGCCAGCTTTATATAGAAACAAAGGATTGGTCCATTACATTCAAGCATCTGGACATTAATACTTCAGCATTAATACTTCAACGGCCGAGAAAACAACATGATGACGAAGCCTGTGCAGGTTAACACGTTGGAGACCGCGCATGTTTTACGTTTTGCGGCCGCTTGGGATTTCATTGGATTTTTTTGAAAAGTCTTACCAGGCAAATTGGGAACAAAACCTATGAATGATTCGAAGAAATCTTATTGAATGAAAAGGAAACGAAAACAGATGAAAAACTCGATACTTGTTCAACAAGTGTGAGTCATAAGGTCCCAAACGGTAGATATACTGCAGCCCGTATATGGGCTGCACGGGCTCCAAGGTGTTAAAATCGTTCATAAAAAGTTCGATGGAACAAAGGTCGTAGCTTTGGGGCGAAAGTGGTGTAGCGAGTACCACCGCTAACCACACGCAGAGATCAGAAAAACTAACCCTCGGTGCTACGCTGCCTAGCCCATCCAACTTCGATCTCTCTGGAATCGGTCAACTGACACCGGACATGTCTGGGAGTATAAAAACACTGGCTGAAGCATCGGCTAGCAAGTCACTGTATAGGTGTAATCTCACTCAAAATGCAACCACGACTCTCAAAGGTAGAATGAATGAGACATCCAAAAGGGACCGACTGACACCGATTGCTCTGTTTTATCCTACGAGATCCGGCTGGGAGAGGTGGCAATATCACCACTCACACGTGAACCGTGAACCGGGATGCCGAGAAGAGAACTACAGACACTTCGAGGTGCTTGCAGCGGGCCGACGTTTAGCTCTCAATGTATGGGCTAGATTTCGCGGGAACGGGGGGGGGGCAGGGGGGGGGGGGGGGGGGGGGGGGGGGAGGGGGCTCACCAGCAAATATTAGAGTGTCACAGAAAAGGAAAAAGAAGGTGGAAATGAAGTGTGCAGAAAAGAGGAAAAATGGGCCGGCAAAGCTGTGTTGGGACCAGGGTCAACCGTCCGTTGGACAAAGTCCAACGCGACGACGAGAGTAATGCCGAGAGTGAACGTACGCACGGAGACACAGACGGCTCGCGGGTGGCGAGAGTGAATGCCGGCGCGGAGAGCGGTGAACATCGGTCCAACGTCGCTCCAATATCGGTCCAACGTAACGGTTGACCCTGGTTGGGTACGTCGACATTTTTTTTGAAAACTTAAGGACTCAAAAGGTCCAACGACCAAAGTGGTATCATTCTCGTGAAAAATGAAAGCAGAAATGTGTGACAGACCCTGTGAGGGAAAAAAAGAAAAAAGAGTTTGGATGCACCAACTAAATATTATGGTCAGCCCCACCTTTGCGATTAGGCTAAAGCGCACGGCAATAAGCCGGAGAGGAAATAATATCGAGAGAGGCCCAATGTAAGAGAGGGTACGCCACGTACATATTCGGAACGCGAAAAATGAGAACGGCGGAACGGTCATTGAAAGTCTCGCTGTGTTCTGCCGAAATCCTTTCCAACGGAAAACCTGCAACTGCCTGTGAGAATTCGCCCTGTTCAAAAAAGACTTCGAAAGCTGATCCTAACTTATAATCTAACGTGGGTTGTGCCTTTAGAGGAATTCCCTCAAGCTCACAGAGTTTCCTCAGTAATGAGTAAAGTTCCACTATGAATAAGACTTCCCAGGAGCAAAAGCCTCAACATCCATTAATTATGCAACAATCATAGTGTTCTCTGTAACAGACACTGCAAGCAACAATGCTGATTAAACAACAGAAAAAAAGGAATTGTTCAAAAATTAGTCATCTCGTCAAGTAGATCCATAGAGCGTAATAACTTCGTATAGCATACATACTGAGGCCCTCAACCCTTTGACGACAATGGCACCACCGGTGGGTGCCACTATGTTCGCGCGTGGGACAATGGCACCCAATGGTGGGTGCCACCTTAAATTTCCTTCTTTGTGCATTCAAAACATTTGTAACACCCCAATAATTATAAGCAAGTTCCATAATATCTATGGCTAGCACGACTTACAGAAATGTTTACTAAGAGCTAATTTATGAGATGAGATAAGGAATTTTAGAATGTGCCATATAGCTCGCCAGCATATTAATGGGTTTTTACATTATTAGGCCGAAGATTAATTACTAATCAGGACTTCTTCGTCTTCTCATAGCCCTCAGATAGAGGAAAGGGGTTTGAAGTGTATCGGAAATTTTCTTGAGGCTTTTATTTCCTTTAAAGGTTTTGCCCCCTTTCCCTTTGAAACCCAAGTTTCCCTTCCAAATTTTGGAATTTTCTTAGAAAATAATATACATATAGTAAAAGCGCTAGAACTGCAGTCTTATCCCTGGTATACTGTCCAAAGTCGGAAATTCTATTAGGAACTGCTTTAAGGACAATTTTGGCCCAAATTGATGTCGCTTAGTGTGGGCGCACCCAAAGAGGGCCCCCGTGGGGTCCCCCCCCCCCCCCATTGAGCAAGCTATCGTGCAAATCGCAAGGTGCGTCAAATGGTTAATATGCTCGTGATTTCGGTAACTAGACTGACTCTCTTCAAAATTAACCCTATTCGACTGCAAGAACCGCCTCATGCCACTAACTCCAACTACCTTGAGTCACCACATGAGGCGATGTGGTGACTCACACCCGTCGCAACTCTGCTCCATTCACCGCCCGCGGAGAAGAGGTTTTTATCCGTTGACTATAGATGGAGTTTCTTCCAATGAGTCCACTTTCATTGACTTAGTGAATAGCTTTTTCAACAAAACGCAGCCGGCCAAAATTCACAATCTTGGTGGATTGTCGGAGCCAACCAATCGGAACTTTCACCGAAATATGGAAAAACTCTGATATGAAATTTGTTAGGTGCTTTCAAAAAACTGCAAGATTGAAGCGTCGAACGCAAGTTAGACCGTCAATGGAATCTAAACACATGGGACCATTCAGCAGATAGAAAGGCTACAGGTTAAACCTCTCCCACCTCAAGCGCCCACCAGATTAGAGGTTGACTTTCTCACACCTCAAATGCCGAAATTAATTCTTATATTATAATATTGATCGCATCAATCAAAAACGTGAATGTGCAAACGAGTCACGAGGCTAGCCTGGGTTGTGCACTTCCATCCCCGCAATTCCGACCTCGTCAGCTCGGTCCCAATACCATCACAACCATTCCTAACCCAAGGAACTACGCGATGGCACTCAAACATCGACGGGTCTTCCACTCGAAAATGTCGAGCTGGCAGATTCGAAGGAGACGTAAGTAGAAACTGATACGATGTCGGAAATGCACTATGTTACGAGATTTCGGTACAGTGCGCGACTAAAACTTTAGCATACCCTCGTCTGGCTTGCGTAAGCTTTTCACATCAGCCCTGTTTTGAACTAGTCCCCGTTCGATGTTCACAAAAAGATATTCCTATCAATTTTCAGGAATACAGCAAAACCTTCGAGCTACGAGAAAAATTATATAATTTTGGCTATGCTATTATTTCTAACGGTCTTGGCACACCTACGCACGTTAGCTTTTGGTTGACCATAAAGGCAGACCCCACAAATAGCCTGCTGGAGAAAGGTAGGGCAGCCCGTAAGCACACAGGATTTACAACCTTCTCGATATGAAATTGCCAGGGAGAGGCTCCATGGCCCAAGGATGCGCATGGTGCTCCACTCAGCACAGGGAGTCTGGCCAAGAATTTCTGAATGAGCAAGCTCAAGGATGACTTTTTCTGAGCGAATCCGCTCCCACTCGTATCCATGCTCTCTGGTCTCCGATCCTGTCGTCGTTCCCCGAGCTTACTACCACGTCTTTCGCTGCCTATCTCTCAAAGCCTTAAACGACTTAGTGAGACGCAGCATTCTTTTTAAGGGCTTTCGATTTCTTTTCTCTTCCTATTTTCTTCATCAGTAGTCCAGGACCTCTCTTTTTCGAGCGAAATAGGCATATAAATTCGATCTTGGGGGGGGGGGGGGGTGACATTCGAGTTGTGGATCACATTATTACCAAATACATGCCAATAGTCCTGATGTTATTTCGGGGTAAAAGGGCACAAAAATCTTGATGAAGTAAAAGTTCAAGTATTCAGTTTCGATCAATCTTCGTATGCGCCATGCATTCTACTTGTGTTCGAAATCTCGGATGGAAATTGTATATGAATGAGTTGCGGAGCCATTCATTATACAGGTTACTATTTCTAGACACCCAGACGCGCCCCGTACCAAAACCGAACCCGCAGGCTCGGTCGACTAGCACGAAATCATATCCGGGATTTGCGGACTGGGGGCAACGTAAGTGACAAGGTTTGTGCATTGTCCGCTCCCAGAAGGGAGTTCCACGCACAAGTCGCAGCTTGCAGTGTTGCTACTCAAGAAAGTGTTACTACACAGGAAAGCGCCTATGGTCCAAAGGGCAAATACAGTACTACAAGAGTCTGAATTTCTCCTACAAATCATTTGATGAGCAGCGGATGGTAATTTCCGCTAATTCTGGAAAAACTGCGGAATCACAAAAGGTCGCATTTACCTTTAGCTAATACCAATATTATCGGAAGACAATATGATATGTTTTCCGTGTGACTGTAAACACAACAGTAAGGTTATTAGGAGATGTGTTGTTCAATATGAAGAACTACAGTAACAAAGCAAAGACCACAAATTCGATAATACTACGAAATTCACCACAAATGTGTCTCGAAAAGGTAGCAGACATCGAAGATGAAAGAGCTGCTGGGATAACATTGGGAGAGTGCGAATCAGGCGCTAATAATCTACTGCGAGATTATTAGCTCAAATGAAATATATTGCTATGTAATTCATGAGATAAATATAGCACACGAACGGTGACCCTATTAGGGCAGGTGGATTTTTTTTGCAGAAAATTATTAACTTTGCATGGAAAGCAATGAGTGTACACTCCTGCATTTGCAAAACCACTTGAGTAATTCCGGTGATAGCCGTGAAACATCCGTCGCTTACACCTGAAGATGTGGAGCCTCTTCACAGAAAAGAGGCTTCCATTTATTATCTATCCTAACCCGGCTATCGTGACCTTCCACTTTAACCTCATTTGACATAATGGAGTTGAAGCATTTATCGGTGAGAGCTAGAAAGGTTAAGCCTCCTCTGAAGTAAGAAGCTTCTATGTCCTATCCATTCTTACCCCTCACTCGACATAATGAAAGTGCAGCATTTATCAGTGACAGCTAAAGAGCATTTATTGTTGACAGCTAAAGAGGTTAAACCTCTTCAGAAATAAGAAGCTTCCATGTTCTATCCACTAAAACCCAGCTATCGTGACCTATCCACGTGAACCTTGTTAGCATAATGGAAGTGAAGCATTTATAAGAGGTTAAGCCTCTTCAGAAATAAGAAGCTTCCGTGAACTATCCACCCTAACTCCAGCTATCGTGCACTCTGAATCGCTTGCTATGATAATGCTTGCAAAACTCGAGACATAGAAAAGTGATCAGTGATTCAATGGTGGAAATTTCCATCTGGAAAGCGTCACAAATGAAAGACAAATGGACTTGTAGAATTTCTACTCGGTTGACTACTTTTTTCTCTGTGATTCGCGATTTTAACAAGCCAGGAACACTATAGGTACGTGTCCAGTTCCTGCCTAAGCCTATGAAGAACGAATGGCACTCTCTTATTAAATCTGATCAACAAACCACACGCCAATATATGGTAAACAGGCTGTATGTGAACACTGTTACGAAGATAGGAGGGGTGTGCGTCATATGGCGCGATCCCATTGGCATTGGAGCGCACAGGCCGTAATTACCACATCCTGCTGTGGCCGGACAACTCGTCCGCGCAACACATTCTGTTCCGTTCCTCTTGCCTTGGCATCAGGCCAGCGAAGCTACCCACTCTTTTTTAGATCTTTGGGACTCAGCGAGATTTTTGAGGGCCCAAATTATCACATCGATCAATTGCTGAAGTCTAGCAGCTGTGTGATACGGACGAGTTGTCCTGGATACTGTGCGCTCTAATGCCAATGGGATCGCGCCATATGACCGCCTCCCAATAGGAGTAATGGCCAAAATTTGAACAGATATGGAAACGTCGTTAAGGTGGATGGTTCAGAAAATGCACTGTACGGAGTGAAGGTAGCTCTTGTGGCTCAATATGGAGCACTTTCCTTTCGAAACTTGTGTTTAGTACTCGACTTGTTTGGGAGAACACATGGGCCCACCTCAAACCTTTTTTACTCCAAACATTGTTGCTATGCCATATACGCACCTACCATTAGACAATGTCACAGTTCCGACTGGATATCAAGTGTATGGCGCAAGCAATGTTCAACTCTAAAGGTCTAAAAGTCCCACATTTTTGATTTAGGGCAATGAAACGTAACTCTTAACCAGTACACCTTACCCATTACTTCAGGGAGAGTTTAACTTTCCAGACGTGCTTAGACCCGTTCTACATAACCGAAACCTTGACGCGACTACCGAAGAGTTTCGCACGACTTTGGCTAATTGTCTTACAAAAGTGTGGAAATGTCTTTGCAACTAAAAAGAAATAGCCAAGTGTTGTTGTCACTACCGGGCCACTTTTCAATGCGCTAAGAAAACTTTTAGCACCTTTGTTCTAAAACGACGCCGCCTTTCAGGAAAGAAAGACGCCAGACGGCCAGTGTATAGCATTAATACTCGCCCGCACAAAGACCAAAAGCACATCGATCAGACACTGAAGGCTGTGGGAACCTTGGCGACAACTTGAACGTCTGAGCAGATTAGCATAGAACTGACACAGAAGGAACACGTATTCATCAGCTAAGTATCTTGAGCACAAAGATTACCCAAAAGGAACTGAGTAACTCGTGAAAAATGCCATTGCTTTTCGATCCATCCAGATCTAAAATCCAGACAGCTCTCAGCCAGTGTTGCAAGGCTAAACTATGGTCGAAACCTAAACGCCTCAGTTGAGGTTTACAGGTCCTCCAGCTTAACCCTATCATCCAGGTATTCGATATCATCCTCAAATCTGACCCTAATATCACACTAGAGAGCACCTTGGACTCCCGAATAGCACAGTACATATTTGACATGAAATGCAGAAAGCGGGTCAACCTGAGCGTACTATCATAACATTTTGCAAGGCAATCCCTTGTAAAATTGCAAAAGTATTGCCGATAAGGGTGACAAGTAGCCTCACGAGTAGGCTTTCAACAGTTTCTGAATGTGCGCATTAAGTCAGAGTAATTATCACAGAAGGGCGGAAGTGGTGCAGTGGCAAGTGGCGCGCTCACACCACGCGAGCGGTCCGGGATCAAATCCTGGGTCGTGAGTCGCCCGGGCCAACCAAGCCTTCCATCCCTCCGGGGTCGGTTAATTGGTACCAGACTTGTCTGGGAGGATAAAAACACTGACTTGAACATCGGCTGGCCCCCGCAAGTCATTGTATAGGCCACATCGCATTCAAACGCCACTACGAATGTACAAATGGAAGTAGAATGCGTGCCGCATCCCAAAAAGGGATTGATCAACGGCAAATGCTTTATCCTTTATCCTTTTATTTGAACTAGTTAGACTCAAACCACCAAGAGTAGAATAGAGAATAATCATTTTCGTGAAATTCGAAGAAGGCTTCATCAAACGGTCCCAGACGTATTGCCTTTCCCTTTAGTAGCTCAATACTGATTCAACGAGCTCTTCACCCTCGAAGGGTTGCCTGAACCCTATACGAAGATCGACCGCGAACTTGAACGCGCGACCGCGGAAACCGTAGGTAGAGCCAAACACCCCAGAAAATGTTATAGCACCCGAATGTAAAACGAATACATCGCGCATTGAACAGAGAGCATTTTAAAATTTAATCCGTCAAGTGAACAGCAGGAAACCAATCAAACTCGGTGCCATGCACCCTTACTGTCTCATTTTTCTGAGAATGAGGTGATTTTTCCTCAAAATTCCCATCACTTTTTGAATTTGCACTACTTCGTCATGGATTTACCTCCAAAGCAGCCTGAGATGTAGACCCGCGCCGAGCCGCAGACAAGCGCTTAAAGGCAAGATTCGGGATAAAATAGGTGTCTAAAAGCGTTCAGTCATGATACTAGAGGTGGGAGGTGGTCTGTAAAAGAGAAGGAAAGCAAACGAAACCACCGATTACGCCCCGTACAGAGACCTCCCCTATTTCAGCCACATTCCACCTTGGGATAGAGAAGAGGCGCGTTGGACGAGTTTCACGAACCTAACTCTAGTTGCTCCAGTGCCAATGACATTGGATCGCGGTGGGACCGCTGCCTCAAATGCGCCCGCGCTTTTCAAGCAGCGCCACGTGGCAACGGACAGCGGAGGGTGGGGCTTGCGGACGAAGGTGTGAGTTGCAGGTCGGACGAGCTGCTTGTGCCTTTGTCGCGCACTTTCAAGCGGCAAAAGGGGTGCGACAACAACACTTGTCCGCCTGCCTACTACCCCCGGGATGGAAGAGGCAAGCGCGCCTAATCGTGGAGCGTGCCTTTAAAAGGCACGAGTCGGGATTGAATTGATGCGTTATTTTGTTCAAACATTAGGCAAGGGGTGCAATGAGGAACATTAGTGAGGAGAAAAAGCAAAAAGCACCATAGAAAACACTAAATTTCCCTTAGGAGGCCGGCCGTAGTACGACGGAGAGACACAGCGCTGCGAGGAGAGGGAGAACGCGAGATAGTACGTCGTACGCGAGAGGACGCAGAGAACGCGGAACAACATGAACGAGGAGTGAGGATGATTAACCTCCCCCCTGCCAACCGATATCGATCGTGTGCTGATGAGTCATCGCCCGTTGCTGCCACTCTTGTGTGCGGCCGGCTCTCCGTCGCTGGTGTACAGCGACGCAATCGCCGAGTCTGACCAAGGTCTTAGCGCCATTGCCGCGCACTTTTGGGTCGCGATAGTGTCGCGCCCTTAGTGCTTGGGAAGCCCACTATCGCACCCTGCGAAGAGCTGCTGGTTGCCTAATCCTGACTCGTGGCTTTAAAACGGGTCTGGTGCAGCCACTTGTGGCACAATTCTGAACACTTTCCTTGGCGTAGGCCCTTATAGAGCAAGCATCAGGCATCAGCAGTCTCGTCTGAAATGCTCTAAGATGATGATACTTGATATTCGTGTTCTAGAAATCAAATAACCCTCTATTGTATGTCAATTCGCCAACGAATAATATTCGACCAGATTTCGGAAAATTAGGGGGGGGGGTAGTGATGGATGACTAGTGCCTACTTCCCTTCACTTGTGACTAGTGCCTCGAAATTTCCTTTCGATGTCAATTACAAAGCCTGTGTTGACTTGGGACTATATTCATGCCTCGACAACCCTAACCGAAAGTCCTACGCACGGCGCTGCTCAAAATGGTCGAATCAAGTCAACTTGCCGCTTCTTTGTTCTCTCCTTTTAATTTTATTTTCTACTTAGCAGCCCAGCAATATTTGAGGGCGCGGGTGGGGAATGTTGACCCACTCCTAACCGAGCAGGGAAGTGGTACATCCATATAACTTGATTGCTAATCACCAAAATATCACCACTTTCAAGAATTAAACACTTCTGGGATCCCCATTTGAAATAACTTCTGTGGGCGTTCCCGCAGCTGAAATTTTCTAGAGGCCAGTCCAAAAAGTTTGAACATTCATTACTTTCTTTCAACAATATTGCGAACAATATTGCGGACTGCCCGCTGTATGGGTATATCATCTTATCATTTACCATATCATTTTTAAATTTTTTTTCAAAAATGATTCATCACTAATCTAACTAACAATTTTACCAGTGATGACACGTATGGTTTCCTGGCTCTGAAAATGAGTGCAAACAGTTTAGAAACATTGAAAAATGCAAACAAGTCAGATGAAACTATGCTCGTTCGATGAAATCGTGAGCCACACGGTGGCGCACGTGGTACGCGGTATGTTACAGTCAAAATCGGAAGTGAGTAATGAGAAAAGCCGCTACTAGGAAGAATCACATGGCATGCATCATACCTATAATGAATACAATCAGGCTTCAACTCCAGGAACCATTCGCCACCTCATCACAACTGCAGCATTCAGGATACGGTAATAGGCTTTATCCGAGACAGACATTACTATGAAGCAGATTGATATGCGTGTGCACTTTCGCGTGACTCATTTTCCCTTAACACAGACGCACTTACCATGAGAACCATGTTACTCAGAAAGTGAGTCATAGCAAGAAGTAAAGCTGAATTAGTACAAATCAAGGAAAAAAATTGTACTATTAGATACTCGAGCACTCACTTGAAGCACATTGCCTTGGGAAATTTTGTTGCTCGCTAGCGAGGGAGGGTAAGTTTCTGAGAGTTAAGATTTAAAAAATCCTACCTTTGCGTCACAGAGAAGATTTTGCGGGATTTAAAAGCTGCCAAACTGGCTCACATAAGAGCATCAGAAAATATGACTAATACTAAAAAGACTAAGCTTCACTCAACGATGACTCAAGAGATGAAAGAATTCTGATCACACATTCTGCCCGGATAATATTACATTACATTTAATTGAATACCATTCCACTGCAAGTTGTATATGAGCATACGAATAAGCTTCAATATGCAAAAAAATTGCAAATAATTTCGTAACTTAGTTTGGTACTTTGCGAATTATTTCCGTACCTTAGCTTTGCAAATTGTTTTCAAAAAAATTAGAAAAAGAATTCCCTGATAAATTATCACTTAATGGCAAATCCCGAATAAAGCTGAATACCAAAGACTTCGAGAGTGTGAAGTTACCCGAAAAAACGAGAAATCGAAAGAAACCACCGACCACATCCGCAACAAAAACCTCTCTCTTTCAGCAGCACTCTACCTTGTAATGGAGAAAGGGCGTGCTTAGACGAGTTATTTTCAAAATAGTCGCACCAACCAAATGCTATCTTCATATCTCATCTTGAAGTGCTATTAAAAGCTCCGTCCTAGTCCACGTTCGTGTAGCCGCGACAGTTGTGGTTGACCCTCACAACATCCACAGTGAGCACGGAGGATTGCACAGGGATTCGATGGTTGCAAGTCCCTGACTATTATATCAACCA
>MU894839.1:0-21880 GCA_036418205.1 Ostertagia ostertagi
ATACACGAAAAATAAAAAACCGAGAAAATGACTTACAACCTGAGAAGTCGAACCCCCTCCTTGCCCTCTGAATTCCACATTGATGCGACTCTCTTTGATACGGCTAAACACTCAGAAACGGGATTATGCGGGATGGATGCGTGCCGTTCCTGTAGCGTGCCAATTGCGCCGCGGGAAAGGCTATGCTAGATTACGAGGGGCATTTCCTTCGATGCGAATTGCGTGTCAGTCTGCACCTTAATAAACCTCCTGTCTTTCCTCTAGGTAAGTTTACCCTTCTTTGACCTTAATGCTTATAGCGGAATCCTTCTCTAACCATTGGACTAGTTTTCAAAATCACCAATGTGTTTTATATAGTAGCTATTGCTCCTTGCAACAGCTAATCATATATAGAACTTTGGCTGACGTACGCTGGATTTGACCTGGGATTTTGATCCAGGGACTATGCGCGCTTGGCCCCTTGTCACCACACCATCAACACCCGAATGAGTATTTTCGAAATGCCTTGGGTAGATTTGAAGGGCCACTCTGTAGAAGCACTGCGGATCTAATCGGCTGCTTCTGCTTTAGAAAACTTTCGTCATCTTCTACTCCTCCAAAATCTGTGTCGTCATATTAGATCTTTGATTTTACTTCCGCACTCTCGTGCGTTCCCTTCCAAACTCTCATTTGTATGTCAGCCTTGAAAATCGCCTTTTTGGAAGCGGCGTACGCTGACCAATAATATGCCTTATTTATCAAGAGTAAGTCAGTCTGGGTTGTGGCGATTTGTTATCGGAGTAAAAATCAGGCAGCTATGTATATGTGCACGATTCCGCCATCAAACGGGTACTCCTGTTTTAATGAGTCTCCAAACTGTGGTACTGCCTTTGACTACGGAAGTTGTGCACATGTGTGCCACCAGTAATCAAAGGTTTAAGGTGCATGAACAAATGCGTATGGCACATATGCTCAGCTGCTCTCAACGAAATTCGGTACAAGCTTTGGTACCCTGCTTGAGAATATGACATTCAATATCCTGCAACGCCGAAAATAAATGTCGCATTTGTAATCAGGACGCAAAGTAACCTCTATGCACATGTTTGTACCGAAGGTTGTTGAAAACATAGTTGGTACCAATACAGAAAGACACCGAGAGTATATTTGATCTTGCCAATGAGATGGGCGGAAGTGGTGTAGTGGCAAGTGGCACGCTTACCACGCGAGCGGTCCGGGGATCAAATCCTGGGTCGTGAGTCGCCCGGGCCAACCAAGCCTTCCATCCCTCCGGGGTCGGTTAATTGGTACCAGACTTGTCTGGGAGGATAAAAACACTGACTTGTACATCGGCTGGCCCCCGCAAGTCATTGTATAGGCCACATCGCATTCAAACGCCACTACGAATGTACAAATGGAAGTAGAATGCGTGCCGCATCCCAAAAAGGGATTGATCAACGGCAAATGCTTTATCCTTTATGTTTTACCAATAAGATGCCCTCAATCGTGTTATATATGTATCTTCAGGGGACTAACAGAAGAGGAATGGAGTAGGCCTGACCTGCCGCCTTTCTGTCGAGGAATGGCCTATGTGGTTCCACGTCGAGCAGCGGGAAAACTTTTAGCAGTCGCACCGTTTCAACGGTTTCTCAAGGTAACTATTTATCAACTGAGTTTTTTTGTAGAAAAACCGGAGAAAGTGAGCGTCATTAAGAAATCCTAGAACAACTTCATATTTCTAGTGTGAACAACACACATGAAATCACCCTCCTACAAGGCGGCGACTTTTCGTCGTTTCTCTACGTGCAACTGCTCCCTTCCTTTTTAAGGACTGAGCTGTAAGCGAACATTCCTAAAACGACTACCGCCTCACAATTAACCGAGCTGAGATTCACTTTATCAATTAAGCAATTGAGCGTCTTCTGCGCGAGTGCTATTTCAGCGTAAACAACCTAGTGAACGTGTTTGTCGTGGTTCGGGAGCGGTCGCCCTCCTAACCCTCCAAACACGACGCATCGAGGTGGTTCGGGGCCCTCGCGGCCTTTCCCAGGCACACGTCATCCTACGGGTCCTTCCCGGGGACCATGCTGGTTTCCCTCCCAGCATGGCCTCCGCTCCCCGGGGCATCACGGGTTCCTAACCCAGGAAGGGGGTTTTGAGGAGTACAACCCGCGGGGGCAAGGCCCACCGTCGGCCCCAGGCTTTCCCAGCTCTGGAGCCGAGGGTTCCCCTGCCCCGGCTACAACCCCGCTGCAACAGCAGCACACAACAACTACTGCGCCTTAGTCGGGCCCCTGCCCTGGCGCTCCCCAAACTACAACCCTACTACAACAACTACAATTAAACATACTCACACATTTATTGGCGGATATTGGCGGCAACAAGTTGACGACCTATGCTTCTCATCCTCTGCCGGGCTTGGAGGTACCAAGCCATCGCGTCGTCCATCCATCGGGTCGTCGGTGGTAAGTGGCGCACTGCTGGCGCCTGCAGCCGGCAGCGTCCATCCGGTGTAGCGGACGCTGGCTTGCCAGCGCACCGACAGGACGACTGTATACTTACCATCCTGCCTGAGTGCCGTGGCCCTTCCGCCGTGAAGCATTCCTAGCGTTGCCCGCCTACCCGCTCCTCACGCGCGGAAGGCGAAGTGCGCCGACGGCAGAGGCCTCCTTGCTTAGTAGTCCCGTGTGGGTCGGACGGAGCGAGCAATGCCCTATAGTCGTGCATCAACGCCAAGCGCGCCTTGCTGCACAAACAGTCGGCTCAAGCGCGCGATTGCGCCCGGGACAAAGTCGCAGAACCGCGACAGTGTTGTGTGACGAGCTTTTCATGAAGGCTATTTTCGCGTCTTTTGCAGGTTTTGATCGCAGTGGACAAGGGCGAAATTCATTTGTGTTCTGGTTTTATCTATTTTTATTTTTTTCTGTTTTTCTAAGGTGATAAGATGAAAGTCAAGTTTCGGAGATTTGCATTCACAGTGTCGAGGCTATACAAGTCTGCAAATTCTACTGTTTGCCTATGACTCAGCACTCTTGTGGATATTCGTTATAAATTACATTCTAAAAGCTTGTCTCAACAATGCAGGTCACTAAGCAAGGGTGAAGTACCAGTTTGCCGTTTATTGCACTCTTCAGTTTCTATTTTTCCAGCTCGAGGATGTCTTCATCACAGGAGTTCTCAGTGAAGCAGCAAACGTAACCGTGTCTCATATAGGGCGCGATCGCATCACACTAGATGGAAGAATGCCTGAAATTGACGACGAAGTGGACTTTGCATTTTTCAAGATAGACAAAGTGCATCATTTGTACTGGTTTCTGAAAGTCAACGGAAAATTGGTCTATTGAATTTATATCTTTTGCCGTTCCGAAGTTCGCCGTGTAGAGTTTTCGAGATTAATTTAAGAATTGTTCAGTATTTTGCAATGGAAGTTTGTTTCCCTTTGCTTTCATCCCTCTTCTGAGTTCGCACAAATCCTTTCTCCCCTCTATGATAAACTCAAATGTTAGCGTCACTTTGAGAGAGTAATTTTCTATGCTGGAAACCTCGCTAACGTGGAAGAGCCTCTCCTATTAGGCACCTGATAACTTAGTGTCGTTTTTCTGAGTTCAGGAAGTTTTGGGGCCGATTACTATGGAAAATCAATATCTCAGAAAGTCCTTTTTGCTCATTAATACTGCGAAATATGTTGCTTATTGTTTTCTATTGTTGGTTCACAATTTAACTTTCCCCCAATTTTTATACTTTTTTTGAAAATTCCTGGGTCCAGTGTGCAAATTCGCATGTGTGTACCAAATGCTTCAAATTCTTGCTGAGAGCTACAATTCCGCCCACCAAACCAACATTGCATTTGTTGGAGGGAATACTACCATTTAAAATGCTCGTCGGTTTTTCACAGTCTTCTCAGAACAAGGAGTCACTCAAGAAATGCCCGCAATCGTTTCCACGAACGTATCCATGAACTTGGTTCTGCAACACATTCTAATAGATGTGCTCACCTGCTACTCACCTGTACTCAAAAAGGGTGCGTTTTTGACCCCTGGCAAAAATTGCCCAGTTACCTGGTAAGTTTTAACTTCTCCGTTATATAATGCAATGCAGACTCTACATTAACTAACCGTGTACTTCTTTTTGTACATGCTTGTTTTTTAACAAGTGAGAGGGATGATTTGCAAGTGTCAAAACTGACCTGCCTCTCTTTTCTGACTCGAAAAATTTTGAGCTTCAATCGTACGAGGTTTCCACTCATACTTCAAATAGAGAAAAAATACTATTTCATTCCATGGGTTCTGAATTAAATATTGGTAGCCCGAAACTTGTGATGAAAAAACGACCAAAAGTTATACGGTGCCTAATACTCTACAGTCTGCCTCTCACGATCGTCTTGTTTTTCCCAGTCTATGTTTTTTCTGATCCTTTTTTGTTTGGCTAAATATGAATTTGAGCTCGATGGACACATTCTGCAGCAAACTTTAAGACTGTATAGTCTTAGTACATAAATCAAAGGTAACAACTTTATGACCCTGAGCCTTATTCAAAAGGATCGTCTATGACGATTTTGTTCTTTTATTCATTCCAGTTTCGAGTAGATCTTTCAAAGAGAACGATGTAGTCTTCGATACTCCAGCCAAGTCTCACCAGGCCGCTCAACGCCGTTGCCGTAAGAGCCAACGGGGGGGTCGTAACTCGTCGAACGAAGGGAGGGGTCGTATCTGAGAGACGGGGCTGCAAGCGGCTTGAAAAAACAGTTTCCGGCAGTCTTCCGCTAATGTCTCTACGACCTCGCACCATGCAGCATGTCGGAGAGTCACACAGACAAGAGCTCCATGGAGAGCATTAGAGCATGGAGAGCATTTAAGTCTCACTGTCAGCCATTATTTATCCTTAATACACGGACGGCGCTTTCGCTCGACAGCATAGATCAAGATTACAATAGCCAAAAACTATGTTACAGTTTAGTGCAAAATCATGGTCTGTCTTCGATGACCAAACATTCCTGAAATACGAAGCAGTGTGAAGAACAAAGTGTGGAGCAGTTCATGGGAGGTGAAACAAGAGTACAATATGGCAGTACAATGCAACCAGTCACGATACTGACACCTTATTCAGGGAATATGGATGGGACTTAAAGTGCGAGCGATTTGTCACACACAGGAGCACGGCGTACACCCGAGTAGCTGTTTTCAAATAGTCTGCTCTGTCAGAGGCCGTGAGCATGCAGACTTTCTGAAGGAATTTCGATGTTTTCAAATGAAACACACAAGCGGAACAAAGTGTAGCGAACTTGCTGAATTGAATTCTAGAGCATTAATGATGAGCATTAAATTATGTGAAAGACATAATAGTTAAGACGGGGGGTCGTACCTATACCCTCCAAAAAGGAAGGGGTCGTAAAAAATTTTGAATTTGCGCAACGCAAGGTTGACCCTGGTCTCACCACCTCTCAATGGAGCCGTGTGCTCTTTTCGGATGAGAGCATGGTTCTGTCTGAGCAGTGATTCTGGACGCACCCTCATATGGCGAGGTGGGAACACGCAACTCCCCGGAAACATTGTCGAACGTGTGATCGTTCTGGTGGTCGAGGTGTTATGGTATGGGGAGGCATCATGTTGCATGGCCGTACTGACCTCCAGATTTTTGAGCATGGAACCCTCACCAGTCAGCGTTACTGCGACGAGGTTCTCCTACATCATGTCCGTCTTTTCAGAGCTGCAGTCGGCCCTGACTTCATTTTCATGGATGACAATGCGCGACGGATGAACAGCACAGGTGGAGATTCTAGAACGAGATATTATCCGGAGAATTGAGGGCCGCCGTTGTCGCCGACTAATTCATCGAGCAGTGTGGAGCACTGCCGCGGTAGAGGAATTTCACACGACTCATGCAACAATTGACGATCCAGCGTTGTCAAATGAACTGAATTGAGAGTGATGACCTGCCCACGAAATAATTACAAGCTGGGAGAGTATGGACAGATTGCAAGCAGCATTGCTGTCCGTGGGATCACACACCCTATTAGGATCCGTGTAACTTCTTTTGTGGTACCAGGATAATTCGTGAAGACTTATGTGTAATCGACATGGTTGAATAAAAATGTCATAACTATTCGTCTTATTCCGAATTTCTGTCAGTTGCTTTCTGTACAGTATCGTTGAGGTTCTCTCTTGATATGATATGAATTTCATCGAGCTATGTTGTCTGGCAGAGGCACAGTGATTGAAAGTAGCTTTGGTCCCTAAGTTTTGCACACAGTGTTGTATGCTATACGAAGTTATGATAGAAATAGAATTAGATAATATCTAATTATTATGAAATTAAATCAATCTGCCAATTTATCTATTCGGCTTAGGTTCTGACGCAGTGTTAATTAATTCTGTGTGAAGTGGCTGAGGTGAGTTTTTTTTGCTCCACTTTCCAACCCGTGAGGAGTAGGTGTATGTGCAGAGTTTTAAGATGAGCCAGGCGTAAAGCTTCGGCGCTCGACACCCAAACCCAAATCCTTAATTAAGCGATGTGCCTCGTATATTCATCTTCTAATTGATCGTGAAAAAAATTGCTTAAGGTCGAAATAAGAGTTGAAATTGAAAGCGATTGCAGCTTCAAATTAGTGCGTTTTTACAGAGTTTCAGCCCTCAAGATTTTAATTGAGAAGTCCTGCGAAAAAAATGGGAAAGCTGGGAGAGTCAGCAGACTATTTCCCAATGCAACTTTATGTTGCATCTAACGAGTGAACTAACTTCCACTAGGCTCTATATATTTTCATCACCTACTGGTTATGTGCCGGTAGCGTGCGGAGCTGAACTGTCATCAGTAGGAGGGAAACCTCGTACCATTAAAGCTAGGAATTTTTTGAGTCGAAAGAGAGGTAGGTCTGTTTTGACATCATCTGACAAATCATCCCGCCCACCTTCTAAAAAGTTAGGCCTGGACAAATGAAGCATACAGTTAGTTAGAGTAAGGTCTGTATGTAGTGGTGAGAGTGTATATTACTAGCTCAATGGTAATTTTCCCGTAGCTTTTATGCCACAATAGGGTAAAACGACCTTATGAGGGCACCGTCCACAGTAGCAGTATGAGCATATTTATTAGAATTTCTCGTGCAATCAGATTCGCTTGTGCACCAACGATCAGTCACTGCTACGGTGTCCTATCATTTCAGCACAGGACTGGTGGTGTCCAGTCTCGACTGAATTAACTAGGGCCACCTTTTTGACGACGATTGTGGGCATCACTTCGTAATAACTTTCACTGTCGCGTTAGAAAACTGATGATGAACCTTGTGAATTTTAAATGGTAGTATTTCCTCCAATAATCAATGCTGGGGGCGATTGGAGCTATCAGCAAGAATTTTGAAAGCATTTTTACATCAATGCAATTCACACTGGACCCAGGAATTTTCAAAAAAAGTAAAAAAAAATTGGTGAAAGTTAAACTATACAACAACAAAAATAATGAGCAACATATCTGGCAGTATTAATGAGCTAAAAAGACTTTCTGAGATATTGACTTTAATAGTATCGGTTTCAAAACTTCCTGAACTCAGAAAAGCGACACTTAAAGGCATAGGTCGCTCAGGCATATAGGAGTAATTCCCGTGCCAGAGTTAGTATGTGAGTAGTGACACGATATGCTCAGCAACTCCCACCTTGAAACGTCGTTAGCCCTTCGTAAGTCAGTTTCATCCGGGACCGCCTCGTCAATCCGGAACCGCCCACCTCTGGAAGTGGTGCGTGGCTGTCATAAAGTGTGAAACAACTAGGTTGATTGCCGTATCAACCGATAGAACGACTGACATCTCCAGAAAACTTGTTTGTACGTGCATGTTCGAAGCGCCTTTCATGCTAGTGGAAAGATTTAGTTTAACGGGGCTTGTCGAAGTTTTTCTCGTTTCTTCCCATTGATTCTTATAGTCAAGTTTCAATCGCTCATAATACCCTTATTGAGAAAATCCGATTTTGCCTTTAAATATCCGGTACCTAATATCAGCCGAGTAAAAGTTCATAAATCAATATGTCACACAAATCTTTACTATGACTCCTGCATTTGCAGATACATGCGCCACATCAGTAGGCGAGGCGTTCTGATCATCAGTCTCGGTTATATAGGTGATTACTGACAGCTTTAGAGAATTTTCTTGCAAATCAAATAGAGGCACTTTTCCAGTCGACTAATGGAGATGAATCAGCTTCTGGGTTTTCAGAGCGTAGCGTACTGCTCATGATCGGTGGTTGTCCTATTACGCAAAGAAGCTGATTCTCCGATAGTCGACTGGAAAAGTGCCCTCTGCCAGTAGCACAGAATGCTTATCTAAGTCAACGCAAGAACTTCGTGCTTGAGCTACTGTCTAGTGTCTTTCATGACCTTCGGTCGGTACGTACCGCGTCCTGCCAGACTCATGAAGTGCTGAGATCAAATTCATGAAAGTAGCTGGTGGCGAGATGTACGTAGAGAACACGCGTCCGGTTGCCCTTCAATATTCACACATTTTCACAGCAATCGATAGCGGAATAAATTAAAATCGGGAGGATAATGATATTTTGTCAACACAGCTTTGTCTGCGTGTATCAGACAAAGCTGGTCTGAAACGCAATGAATTATCTCTCAGTCTGTTGCTCACTTTCCTTTTTTCATTATGCTTTTCCCTAGAATGAGATCATTTGTGGCTGAAATATGAAGGAAAAATTGAGCAAGTGATCATTGGCAAAATTTGTTTTGCTCCGTCCTTCTCGCTGTCCTCCAAAGCGACCGCAGTGCACAAATGCCAGACGCCTGTTGACTAGGTTCTATCTGGGGTTCAATTCTCATACAACACGAACTGCTTGCTAATTTTGCCCTTTAATTTGTCCCTTTTCAAAACACTTGGACCCAATGTACACTACTAATATTTGTGTAGTTAATGATTAGGGTTAAATACTAGGGATAGGTTATCCGAGTAATATCATGACTACGTAATCGCCACTACAATTTGGAACGACAGTGTTGCAAAGTTTCGTATAAAAGCTCCGTTGTTACCTCGATCAGCGTTCCAACCGCAAAAGTACACCGAACAATGAGCCTTAATGTACAGCACTTCTACGGAAGTATTCGAATTAGTGGAGGTAAGAACTGATATAATAACTGACTCAGTGAAATCCTGGTTCATCCAATGATTGGGTTCCGTTCGTCGCCTGCATACGGTCAGCAAACGCGCTCCATTGTTGGACGCTGATGGCGCGAATCAGCACAATCAAACGCGATCAATATCGCAGTGTTTACGGCCATAAATTGTTAAAAACAAATTGCTACAGGGGGGGCGTAATCAAATCGCCATGAAGTGGCGCGCGTAAAAAAATCGGTCAAATCAGTACAACGTTAGGTTGATCCGGGCGTGTGACGCTACATCGTACGTCACCAGAGTTGCCGCTTGCCGACTGTCCTCTGTTTTTGTCGCTTCCGAACCATCTTTAGAAGGAATGTCTGAAGATATGAAGTAACTCGGTCAGAGGAACTCGCATTTTTTTGATTCAAAAGCTCAGAGCCTCGAGTCGCATGTTATTCGATGAAACGTAATATGGCGTCGATATTATTCTTACTCGCGACAAAGGAGAAAAATAACTAAAAATGGTCAATTTTTTCCGACGCGAGAAAAGTAAAAAATTCGAGTGTATTTCTTTCTATTAACTGATCCTTACAATAAGTTCCACGGCAAAGACTATGTAGTAGCTGTATGCAGGGGAGGGGGGGGAACAATTGTTAGCGTGGTAGAGAGAGGTGGTAAGAGGATAGCTATCAAACTCCGTTAGAAACATTTAAATTCGTTTGTACTCAGTGCTCTGATAAAGGTGATGCCCTAGTCGAATTAAGTTATTCTTTCGCCTTGTTCGTAGCTCCAAAAACACATTTAAATGCTCTAATTATCGTGCATTTAGGTGTCCTGCCAACATCAATGGATACACTACATAAGTTTCTTCTCATAATCGTAGTATTTGTGCCAATGTATTTGTTCTACTGGAGAGGGACAGACGGTTGGACCTTGGTACTTTCCAAAACCATGGAAAACATTGGAATTTCTTCGAACGAGGGATGTCATGACAGTCGAGTGAGCACTCTCTATTGAAATAACCTAGTCATGTATAAGTATAACAGTTGCAGGTTCCATTCAGTGTCGAAATAATGACTTATTTATTTACTTACTTATTTATTTATTCATTTAATTGTTTATTTATCTATTCGTCTATTTATTCATGTGCCAATTTAATCATTATTATCACACGGGACCGTGTTGGTATGAAACAGGGTCATTGATATTTTTAGTTCACCGTGGGAAACTCCGCAAATCCTCGGTGGCGCCCACAATAGCATTTGGCCCCATTCCTTCGCCAACCTTTATCCACTTTTCCCAGCCTCTGGGCTCTCTTTGAACCTCTGTAATATCACGTGACAAACTCCGCCTACTTCAACGCACGCTCCACCCACCAATAGCAGTTGACCTGCCTTCCGTTGACGGACTCAATCCACTTTTTCCGGTCTCTGGGACTTCTTGGAACGAGTTATAATTTTCGTCGCAAACTCCGCCCACTTTGGTGCACACCCCACCCACCAATAGCAGTTGACCTCCCTTCCGTTGACAAACTCAATTCACTTTTTTCCCGGTCTCCAGGACTTCTTGGAACCGAGTTATGAATTTTCGTCGCAAACTCCGCCCACTTTGGTCATGCCCCGCCCACCATTGACATTTAACCTCCACTCCTTCTCCGACCTCTATCCACCTTTTTCCGCTCTTTAAGACTTCTTGGAACCGAATTATGAGGACTTGTAGAAAACGCTGTACACTTCAGAGCACGCTCCGCCCATTGTGGGCGGGCCTCCGCCCACGTCATGTATGCTGGGAACACCTTAGACATTGCTCCCCTACACCAATTTGTTTTCTGCTCTGTAGGCTTTCTCCCAACCGAGTTATGAATTTTTCATAAAGCACTGCTTTTTTGGAGAACGCCCCGCCCACCGGGGGTGGGTCTCCCTAATTCGATGTGACTTACCAATGCACACCTTTACCCACTTTTTGGCCCAGTTTCGAGGTCGTTTTGTACTGAAATCTGGTCGTCAGTACAATTCATTTCGACGCACGCCACGCCCACTGTGGGCGGGGCTCCGCTTAGCTGATGTGTGTTTTGTACTTCGTGAGACCTGGCCCACCCATCCCACACTTTGACCCGGTCTCTCCAGTCGGATCCCCAGGAGCAAGGGAATTGACGGACATGACAGACGGACAGATACACACAGACGGACATACACACATCCATTATATATAGTAGGGATTTTTTGGAAGGTGTTAAAGCTGAAATCCCTGTGTCTTCGGGCAATGCGCCCTATCCAATACTGCAGAGGGGCTGAATGAGGCATGGCAGTCCTTTTTACAAGACAGTGAATACTTTTTCAATTTTCAAGGTTTTGAAGTTGAAAAATCGTGTCTTGGGCAATGTTCCCTCTCATTCACTGCACAACTGCTGAGTAAGATTCCTAGCAGTTTTGAAGACCTCCTTTTTCGAAATTCCTGGATAATTCCACCCCCTTTTGTGCTTCGCTGACCTCTATCCACTTTTTCCCCTGTCTCCAGGACTTGTCGAAACTGAATTTGAAGCTCCCCGCAAACTCCGCCCACCCTCCTCTACACGCTATACACGTTTTTTCGGTCTCTACATCATCTAAGGGCCGAATTATGGAGTTTTCCACTGTTTTGGGGTTCTCAAGTCATCTCGGAGCGATTTATGAGCTCTTGTAGAAAAACGTCGTCTACTAAGGAGCACGTTCCGTCCATAGTGGGCAGAGCACCGCTTACCTCATGGCTGGAAATACCTTAGGCATGGCTTACCTACCCTAATTCTTTCCCTGCTCTGTAGGCTTTCTCCTGACCGAGTTAGGAATCTTTTCATTTCACCGATCCCGCCTACCGAGGGTGTGTTTCCCCAGTTAAATCTGGCTTACAAACGCGCACCCATATCCACTTTTGTCCCCCAGTTTCGAGGCTGTTTGGTACTGAATCTGAAATCGTGGTCTTCAGTACAGCTCATTACGATGTACGCCACGCCCACTGTGGGTGGGGCCCCGCTTAGCTAATATGTGTTTTGTACTTTGTGAGACCTTGCCCACCTATTCCACACTTGACCCGCACCTCTAGTTGTTGTTCACTTCGTCCTCGAATGGAAGCAGAACAGGCTTAAGCGCATACGACTTGACATGGCTCGCACCTCTAGGACGAGAAATTTCCTATTTGGTAAATCTGCGATGGATTTCAGGTGACGTCCTTTCCCGAGCAACTCCTGCAACCTGCACCCAGGGTCAACCCTATCGTTGTTACTCTTTGGAAATTTTTTACGACCCCCCCTTCATGGGTGATTTGATACGACCCCCCTTGTATGTGACACTTTGTGTAGAGACAGTGTTTACCATCAATATTTATTTCTACGTAAGTCATCAAAGATGAAACTTTAGCAAAATCCACGACAGAAATTCATCGCTGCTTCCAAACACGAAAAAATGAGATGCATTCAAAGATATCCGTGTACTCCAAAGGGTTACCAAACTAGGAGATGAAATAAGCTGAACCAGTGACCGGAATATTGACAACATTACCTGATAAAAACTTATGAGAAGTCAGAAAAAATTATCGCTCCAATTGAAATACTGAAATCCTTCACGTTCTTCAATTGCAACACAATTTTTACACCCCTCTTTCTAAGGCTATAACTTCCTTCATATTCGAGCTTCTGCGCCGAAGTGATTTGATTTGGAAAATTCAAATTATTCTCTCTCCAACCATGGGTAAAAATTCTTCGAAAGTTAATTTAATAAAAATTTAGTACGTTGTTACTTTTTTCTGTGCAAAGCGACTTTTTGACCTTCAAATGATCATAACTTCTTTCAAAGTCACTCATTTGGGAAGCTGAACACGTATAATAAACTACAGGATTCAAGCTTTCTAAGGAGCACCCAAGCGTTCCTGAAAGATCAGTAGTTCAAAAATTAGTCCCGTTGTTACTTTTTTGGGGGTTTGCGTTACTATTTTTTTGGAACCGCGACTTTTTGACCTTCAAACGATCATAACTTCCTTCAAAGTCATTCATTTGGGAAGCTGAACACGGTATAATAAACTACAGGTTTCAAGCTTTCTAACGAGCACCCAAGCGTTCCTGAAAGATCAGCAGTTCAAAAATTAGCCCCGTTGTTACTTTTTATTTTGTGGGGTATTCTTCAAGCCATTTTCTCGAAAACGCGAGTTTTCTTAGGTTTCACTGCCCGTAACTTCTTGGAAGACCAATTTTATGTTTAATTAAGGATGTGCTAGAAAGCTCCGAGCATGCGCTTGCACTACATCCCTTGCCTTGGTGCGCGCCACGCCTCGGGCGCCCTTCTAATTCGCTGATTCATTTGAAAGCTCATTTAGAGGGAATCGTGGTTTATAGATGCTGTATCAGTCATCTTACGAAAACGTAACGTGCTGGCTATTATCCGATATTACCAAGAATCCCACTGTCGGCCACCGAGAGGGTACGACCCCCCTCCCTCCAAGCTCAACTGAGTACGACCCCCCGTTGTTACTCGTAACAACGTAGGGTTGACCCTGCCTTCCACCTATACGAGCCATCGCTAAAGACGACTGTATGTACTTCTTGGGTCAAACGTTTCTACCTGTATGTCTCTGTTCTGCATTTGAGTTAGCCTCACGTACATAATTCTGTGCAACTCTTCAGGAAAGCTTCTTAAGAACAAGTTGAAGTTCTAAAATTGCAACCCTTTTTAAACTTTACTGCATAATTGAATTTGACTCGCTAGTAAAGCTCAATACACCACAATCTACACATCGTTGATTTAGGTCTCTCAAGCAATTCGTTTGGGCTACATGTAGATCCGGCCGACTGTGACACTTGATTGACCAGACGCACAAGACGGCACTGGTGTCGCTTAGCAGCAGCTATCTCTTCACGTCTCCATTGTTGCCGCTGAGCGTTCCCATCTACCTCCTCCTTTGCCGTTGAGTATTCTCTTCCACCTAACAGCAAGCTTGATACTTCCCAGTCATGTCTTCTACTCTGCCTTTGGGTATCTTCCTCTAACCTAGCATTTCCATACCCCTACTTTCCATATTACACTGGTGCCGTTGGGTCTTTTCTCCTAGGCTTGCATCTCGATGCTCTGTAACTTACGCCTTGCTCAAGGTTTCCTTTCAGTCTAGCAGCTCGCTGAATATCATCTTCCATAATCTGTCTTCGTCGCTGTCTGTTAGCCTCTACCCATCTCCAGCTATCAAGAAGCTCCTTCTTCGGTTTCATATTGTCGCTTATTTTGATGACGCTTGGCATCTCCACATTGATATTTCTCCTCCTGAGTCTTCATTCTGCCGTAAATGACGATGGTGTGTGGGATCTCTCTCGAATCGAGCAGCGCTCTCCTCTGGTATCTCTCTGTGTCGCCCGATCTGCAGGCGTTGAATATTCTTTTGTTGATGGATGGGGATTCATGTGAAAGTCTGTAGAAAGTTATCTTTGACCTTTCATACGAAGGGTTCAGGACAAGACGTCTTTAAAGGAATCTTGCGCGGAAAATTCTTGCACTCTTTCCTAACATGAATATGTCAGTTGTGATCACTGGAAATAGCACACAAAGTTTCACGCATGAAGATTCGGTTTCTGAAGAGAAACAAACGTACAAAAACTACACGTTATGGACCATCGAAGGACCAGGAGGCAGAGCCAGGCGAGGCATGGAAAGAAGACGGCGTTTGGCCGGCTACGTACCAGGCGACGCAATGAGAGAATCGGGTTAAAGCGCGCGATTTCGGAGAGTGGAGACAAATCGATCGATGGAATAGGATGGAGTAGAAGTGTAAGATGTGAATGCAACGAAGCAGAAGGCCAGAAAGAGCTTCTAGTGAATGCACTCCAAGAACCAAGTTTGAGCATCCCCGTCGCCAGCATTCGTGAAAGACGTCCGTGGGCAATTCGAACGCGTAGCAGCCTTTTCGAGTTTTCGAATTTCTAATCAAAACGAAAGCAATACTTCAGTTCTTTTCACTATTATCGTGGATAATGAGTCTCAAGCCAGTGATTTATGGCTGAAATAGAATCATGATTTTTCCGCGCAAGATTCCTTTAAACTGACTATTACCCAATAGAAACAATTGCTTTCCCTTCAACGCTGGAACCCGAATAACAGTGAAAATCCGAAGAACTGTGAAAGGAGGGTGGAAAAGAATGATTGAGTCCGGAGATAAAGTTTCTTGACGTTTATGAAGAGCAAACTGCATAGCAAGAGCCTTCAGTCCAAGTGCGCGGGCGATCTAACGGCATGATCGCTCCTCTCATGACTATGATAGAGCAAATGCTTTAGCCTAGAAATTTTACAACGTATTTCATTAAGATGATGGGAATTTACCCACTACTCCACATAAACCTCTTAACAGGATGGACTATTTCCCTTACGTGGAACCTATTACGGTTTATGCACCTGCAAAAATGATGGCCCCCAATCTTCATTCACATCCTGCCATGATTTGACTTTCTTTTACGCATTAAAGAATGTTGCCCATGTAATTGCATATCCCTCTCATATATAATATTTCCAACCAATTATATGCGGTCAGAGGATCCACAGAAGCGCCTCTTTTGCAACGCCCCTTTTCAAAAAAACGCCCTCTTCAGATCCTTCTAAGTACAGATCAATCAACATTGCTTCACTCTTTTGTAGATTATTTGAAAAAATTCTTGAGACCAACATGTTAGAATCCTTAAATGACCAGACCTTACCCTGGATAGCAAAAAAGGTGTTGATGTCATCTGAGTAGATTGAGCCACGAATACAAGTCAGCCATTTAAACTTCTCCTTCCTGTTTAAAATATCTATTCCATGAGATGATTACTCAATAGCTAAAAGATTTTTTACTGGAGGAATTTTCCATGTCCGTATAAATTCATTGCTATCAGACAACTTTGGCGTATACAGTGGGATACCACAAGAGGAACTGCTATGTCCCACCTTATCCAAACATCTATACAGATGATCTAATACCGAGATTGGAAGAAATCGCTGTTACCTGTAATCAGCAAATATAATATAAATATTAGGTCGATCCATAATTTCTGAGAAAATTCACATGTATTGATGTAAATTTTTTAATAAGTATTGATGCTTTCCAAGATGTCCAGCAACCTAGCACACAAGCTCGCCTATCCGACAGGCTAGCCACCTCGTTTGCATGTTACTTTCTTTAGCTAGACTTCCAATTTCTTTGAGACCTACTTCTGAGCCTCTTTCTTCATGACTTCAGATTAGAATCTTCCACGAGCAGGCTATAAGGAGGATTACCCAGAGGATAGCTGAGGGCACGCTCCCTCAATCCACGGTGCTCTGGTGGTTACCTCTACTCAGGGTTCCCTCTTTTTATTCGAAGATGTTCCACACTCCAACCACCCCGTGACTGACATCTCGATGCCCTATCCGGCGTCCATTGAAAAGGAATCTGAACAAAGTGAGCACTGTTTGTTAGAGCGCTTTTGGTGTTACAAGGTGAGTGTACTGAGACATTTCGATAAAGTCGTTAAGGTTGAATATGTGGAGTTTGTCTCTCCCATGCTCTGAGCCCGAATCAGCTCTACACCCGATCTGACATCATCATGTTCCTCTTGGTTTCCCATAGTTCCCTCGAATGACCATCCATCATACTCATCGGTGATGTGGACTGGATGCAGTGTGCTAATAAATCCACAAGCCGCAGTAGCTTAGCTTAAAAACGATTCGGGAGTTATGACAGCAAAAACCCAACTCCCTCTGAATTCTGACTTCTTGAGTCGTTGGCGGAATACGAGAGGGACTTTGCGCTGGGAACTGGCACCAACTAATACCACTGTCAGTGATGAAGATAATCGTCGACAGCTTGATGGCAACGCCTTCAACTTGAAAGCAAAGTAAGACAAAATCCATTTTTTGAGGTCGTTTGAGTCCACCTTGCTAAGGAAAATTCATAAAAAATTGGAGACTATTGGGCGGTCAGTACTTTTAGCTCCACCTTGTAGCACTGACCTTGTGCCAACGAACGACTATCCGCTCTCCTCTGAATCACTTTCTGGAAAGAAATCTCACTTGAATCACCATAATGTCAAAATCGACATCCAATATTTCTTCGATCAGAACTCTATGAAATTCTACAAGAGAGACACTGAATACCTACCCTCGCATTGGTTATATGTTGGTAATAATGGTGATGTATACTGTGCTGAATAAATACATCAGAGAAATAAGATAATAATTAAGTCGAAAAACACCAAAGGTTCTCAAAAATTATGGACCGACCTAATATTATAAAAGAATAGCATAAGCTCTAATGGCGTGTGTGAACCAAACCTTGAGAAAGCCTGAATTGTTAGGGTTCCTTGCGTCTCGTAGACTGAAAATCCCTTATTATTACGAGGAAGAGTTATACATATTGCGATTAGGAAATTGCTCACTACCCAGCTCTTAGTAAATGTGATAAGACTGCCACAGTAAAAAGCGTTGAAAATCTAGGTTTGCTTCACAATGATAAGTTCGTTTTTACCCCGCTTAAAGAGAACCAAGTGCTTCATAGTAGGTCACTTATTCGTACTTTCCACATCTTCGAGGTTCTTACAACATATTAGTCAAATATCTAAAAGTATACAAAATGTATATTAGACGCACTGCTGACTCGTCGACCATCATCTCCTCACCTCACAAAAGAAAGATTTTGCCTCGATTGAAATGGTGCAGAATAACTTCACGAGAAGTATTCTTATCCGGCATGGGGGAAACGAGAAGACGAAAGTCGTTCTGTAGGGCAAAGCTTGCGAGGTGATGCTTTCTTCGAAACGCGATCGTCAGTAACAAACCCATCAACGACCACGTGGCCCGCCGGCGGTCCACGCTTACGCCCAAAGCAGAATCGCTTTTCTTGTTCAGCTTGACGTTTTCGCGCCATAAAGCCTTTCGTATACATAAACAGTTTTGAAGCTGTACTTTCATCGCTGATAATTGAACTTGAGTAGAATTAATGAATACTGATGGAAAAAATGTTAGAAATGATGCTGCGATACACCTACACACGCCGCGCCTTGACGCTGGCATTAATTGCAAAATAGCATTAACTTTGGAGGCAGGGAGCCTCACCCAACGTTTTTTGTAAACGTCTTAGCAGGAAAGAACGGTAAACGCTTCTCGCCAAACTACTTTTATCCTTTAACAAACGGTACGACTTTCTTCATCCATTCATTGGGCCGTATGCTACCTTCCCCCAAACTACATAGAGGATCCAAAGTTTCCTTGAAATTTATTTTATCTTTCATTTTTAGTGCCTGTTTACTTTTACCTACATGCATACATTGAATGTGGGCTCTTTATCAGGGCAATCCCAAATGAAAAGCAGAAAAAATCTGAGGTGATGGGGTTTGAGGTAACCGCTCGCCTCAATTCTCAACATTTCATTGCTTCTGCCGGTTATGGCTATGACTCATTCAAATGGGTTCCGAACGAATAAGCGGCAGTGTCAGCTGAACCGACGTTCAAAACCTGTGCAGTTACGATGGCTGAATAATATGCACAGTTTGTTTGTTGAGCATTTTGCAACTTGGATTGACTGAAGGTGTTAAGAAAAGTAAACGCTAGTAGGATGTCCTACCCGTCGTTTTTCCCTCAGGGAGTTGTACCTAGCACGGAGTTTAGTTTTAAAAAGGTTACGATCATGTGCTTGTTTGCTTCACTCTCATTCCCTCTCCAAGCAATTGTGGCAGTGGGGAACCCTTCTGGTCCTACATTTCAACAAGCATTGTATAGGCAAACTGTTGCGAGTCGGTGGGTCCAGGACAGGACTAGAGTGCCACTTTTGAGGAAACCCCGGCTGTATTACGAGGGACAATAGTGCAGACAATCAACCATTAGTAGCCCCGCGCCGACTACTAACTTAAATATGAACTAATTACCCTAACGGCCAGCTAACTGACCTTGCGCAACCATGAACCATACTTTAAGAGACCTAACTATTAGATAGGTAACGTGTGGGTTTAAAAAACCCTATTGCTACATAACGCTAACATAAGTGATACTAACTATTAATGATTTTGAACTACTCTTAATGTATTATGAACTAGTGGTTAATACAAGTAATGTTAGTAACTCATTAAACTAACTCACGTCGGTCGCTTTCCTCGACCCGCCGATCGACCACAGAGATTGAACTAAGAATAACATCCAGAATAAGAGTTCTAAGGGCTAACGCCCTGCGAGTCTGCAGAACCGACGAAGTAGGGGCAGAACCTTGATGACAGACGGGGAACACCGGGACAGGCCGTGATGGTGCCGTTGCGAACGGCCCGTGCGTTTCCGCACGATCACGGGTAGGTCGTAGTGGGTCATGTCTGCAGTACTTCGCAGGCGCCGGCGCGCCCAGGGTTCCGTTGGAGCGGTCTTTGCGGTACGCGACACGAACCTTGTTTCCCTTTGATATCCGCATTCTACAGTAGGTATCCAAGTAATGGCCCGAACACATTTGTGGTATATTCTGTAGTAACCGGGCTCGTCTTTCTCGAGACCTTGGCATTTGCTTAGCAGGTACTCGATCTTTCTTTACCAAACCGGTTTTTATACTGGTAAAGCTTCCATTAATCAGACTAACTTATAAGGCTGGTCCACGATTCCTGGGCCACTTTTTGCTTGCCTGCAATCTCTATTTGAAGAAGCAGTAGGCAACCGGCCAGTCTGTTTTCCTATTTTATTTTAGCGCAGACAGGCTCCAGGGTGATAGTGGAAGCAGATGAGCGACCGCTGTTGCCTTTGTCTTTGTTTACCCTCTGTGCTTCATCTACCACATTTGTAAAGCACCTTGATATTGGTTCCCAACAATGTGGTCCCAGTATTCCGTATATTGCTGGAGCTCACTGATGCATAGCATGTAATGCGCGTGGTAGAGTGCGGAGTATAGTGGTACACTTGGAAGCGGTTGCTTACCCGTCCTTCCTCTTCCGCTCCTTATTTTGAGGACGGAGAGAATGATATACACACCGACAAACAGACACACCGAGGTTTTGGCTTATGTATTGTACTGAATACGAATGTGAACTTCAGTAACACGTTCCAGTGGAACCGCTCATAAGAGGTGATCTTTTCGAAACAATGGCCGCTAACTGGAGAAGAAAACAGCTAAGATTATCAGCTATTCTCTATGTCGTCCTATTAGTCGCGCTTTCTACAGTGATACCAACAATGATATTGAAGAAATTATTACATTTGGTGAGATTTTAGTGTTGGAAAAAATTGTGGGTAGCGTACGATCAGGGTGAAAATCGTGTCGAGGAAGTGAATGCGAAGGACCTCTCCTTCCCTCTATGGGGTTTCCCGCCTACCCTCTTTTCTCCGGTGTACTTTTAGTTTCAGAGTAAAAAATGTTCGTTCTACATGAAGGAAAATAGTAGCAGGTAGCATCGCTGCAAGGGCTGTGGTTGTTGTTCACTCCTAAACCTGTAAGGTTGTCCTATAGGTGGTGTCGTTTTTTTATGCGAATGGAAGTTTTTTCTCCAACATTCTATCTTTTCATACAATATCATATGCCATTCTGAAGGAATTTATCTGCTCTAAAAATAGTTTGTTAACATTAACATCCGTTACGGAGGCGTCGAGCCTACAATATAGGTTTTAGGTTTTTGCAGTCCTTCCTGCCTTAACCTACGCCTCAGAGACTTGGACTCTGCGCAGGCAGGACGAGCATGCGGTCAGCGTTATCCAACGCGCTGTCGAGAGGACGATGCTAGGAGTAACCCTATACACGCAAGTGCAGAGGGGAATCCGGAGTTCCGAACTATCGAAGATCAGGGACGCTGCCGTTTTCGCCAAGGAATCGAAGATAAGGTGGGCCGGACACGTCATGCGATTTTGCGATGACCGTTGGACCAGAGCGGTTACCGACTGGATCCCTCGGGACGTCAAACGAACACCTGGACGACCGCCGGCCCGATGGTCAGACTTCTTCACGAAAGCTCTGAACGAAAGGGTGTCCCTCGAGCGAGGAGGATCCACTGGACCACTTGCACGCGACAGGGACGAATGGAGACGTTGCTGGCGCCCGCTCGAGCAAATCGACGATCAACGGGACGGCAGGTGACCGGTGGCCACCCTCTGTCCCTATTACCAAAATATGGCACCGTCCCACCCCCTACGTCAAATCACAGCTTGCAAATCAATTAGCTTCTGAGTCTGCTGGTCTGGGCGCCTCGAATTTCTTGACACACACAAACTGACACGTAGTGTTACATACCAGTTTGGCTCCGCTCGCTACCGCGCGCATGTCAATGTAGGTTCCAGGAAACTGGCGTTACCGGGCTCTTGTATTAAGCAACAGCCATACATTTATGCATTCGACGGATGTTATTGAGGAAGGTGATCAAGCTTAAATTTCTCATAGGTCAGTGCCCATAAACACGTGCATCTGCCTGTCACGAACTCATAGCGCGCGTCGCAGCAGTCACTGAAGATTGATTTTTGGATATGGTTCAGGAGGTGGCGTGTACATTGTTGGCTGGTGATGGAAAATGATAACATATGATAAGGGCCCATAAGTTGCCTAAAAAGGGACAAGCCGTAGCGTGTTTCCCAGTGGCGGCGAAGCGTTGACTTCAAGATATGATGTAGGAGGTGGGAAGGGAACATATTTGGTGGGATCAAAAGTGATAACGATTGATAAGAGTTGATAAGAGGCGCTAAAACGCCAATTTCACATATTTCAAAGAGCACAGCAGCAGTGAGACGACCGTTCCAACAACTGATGTGGAGGGAAGATGTTAGATTGGGGATAGAAAGTGATAAGAAGTGATAATGACGATATACGGTCATAGGGATCACTTAAAACCAAAGACAAGATAGGTAACCAAGA